>LAPY01001758.1:8776-19183 GCA_000970635.1 Eragrostis tef
CTTGGAGGCCTCCATATCTGTACGCTCATGGAGGGGAAGTGGCAGCAAATCAAATGGTGTGATTGGTTTGAAACCATACACAACTTCAAATGGGCACATTTGTGTTGTTGAGTGGACTGCCCTATTGTATCCATCCTCACCCTCTGTACTCCAATATCCATCCCTTCACTGCACGTTCATACAAAAGCTAGTTTCTTGTTTCTGAACAATCATGACAGCACACTCTGTTGTGCTCGTGGTGGGGAGGGTGATCGGTGACGTGCTTGATTTGTTCATGCCGATGATGGTGGTTGTGTCTGTGTAGTTCAGCACCATCTCTCTCTCTCTCTCACTCACTCACCTACATGTAAATGTAAGGGGGCTATCGACATATGTGTATGAAATAAGAGATGAGGTAAGGGGGTGCGCGAAATTAACCAACCAGAAAACTCCCCAATCTACAACAGATTAGAACAACAACACATGGCTTGCTCTGCTAGGCTCTCGCTTGCGTGGTACAAATGACAGCCAATACACCGTCATGTTGATGCTTATCTCATGGTGATTCGTCGACAAAACGTTCATGTCATCCTTTCCATCCACCACCCTCTCCCTCACCTATATATACTCCTCACCCTCTGTACTCCAATATCCATCCCTTCACTGCACGTCCATACAAAAGGTAGCTTTTTATTTCTGAACAATCATGACAAGACACACTCTGTTGTGCTCGTGGTGGGGAGGGTGATCGGCGACGTGCTTGATTTGTTCATGCCGATGATGGTGGTTGTGTCTATGTGGTTCGGCACCATCTCTCTCTCTCTCTCACACACACACACACAAACACACACATGCACATGCACATGCACATGCACATGCACATGCACAAACACACACGCACGCACAGACACACAAACACATGCGCGCACACACAAACACCCACACCCACCCACACACACACACACACATGCATATGAAAATACTCATCCCAACGTTGTTGAGTTGAAGGATCTCTGAATGATTTATAGATTACGTTCCTTCTCCCGCGCTTGCGTGACATTCTTGTCTCAAAGTTGAGTTCTCTCGAGGGATTTGTACGATAGGAGGTAGAAAATGAGCTTGATAAGTTTGACCATGAAGTTCTTTTGGAGACCAACAAGATTGCAGTTGCCCAGAGAAGGATTATGAAGAAACATATTGAGCTGGCTCACATGATTAGCAAGGTATCGCCAACACTTTTGTTACTATCTGTATTCCTTTTTGTCGGGAAGTAAGTGCGCTATTGACTATGTTACACAATGTGTATTGGATTGCCGCAGGTGAGGAGGTGGTGTTGTACATGGAGTTATGACACATTCATATAGAAACCAGCTCCCTTATAGCTGAAGAACCATAACAGCACACACTACGATGCGCGCGTGGTGGAGAGGATGATCGACGACGTGCTTGACTTGTTCATGCTGATGGTGGGCTTATCTGTTCGGTTCGGCACCAATGAGCTCACCAATGGCTGTGAGATCAAGCCATCCGTTGCAGCTGACACGCCATCCACATCCCTCAGCATTTGCCAACTACCTCTTCACTGCGACAAGAACTCCTGCATATTCCTCCCGGCAGCTATTTTGCAACTTGATGATTGGATGTGCTTCTTCTTATGAAGCGCATGGACGCACGGTGATTCTTTTTGACCCGCACACGCACGAGCGCGCGCGCACACACACAACACACACACACACACACACACACACCACTACATGTAAATGTAAGGGAGCTATCGACATATGTGTATGAAATAAGAGATGAGGTGAGGGGGTGAAAACTCCCCAATCTACAACAGATTGTTACAACAACACATGGCTTCCTCTGCTAGGCTCTCGCTTGCGTGGTACAAATGACAGCCAATACACCGTCATGTTGATGCTTATCTCATGGTGATTCGTCGACAAAAACTTTCCATGTCATCCTTTCCATCCACCACCCTCTCCCTCACCTATATATATACTCCTCACCCTTTGTACTCCAATATCCATCCCTTCACTGCACATTCATACAAAAGCTAGCTTCTTGTTTCTGAAAATCATGACAGGTTAAACTCTGTTGTGCTCGTGGTGGGGAGGGTGATCGGCGACGTGCTTGATTTGTTCATGCTGATGATGGTGGTTGTGTCTATGTGGTTGAGCACCATCTCTCTCTCTCTCTCACACACACACACACACACAAACAAACACACACATGCACATGCACAAACACACACGTACGCACACACACACAAACACATGCGTGCACACACACAAACACATGCGCGCACACACACAAACACACACACACACGCGCGCGCGTATGAAAATACTCATCCCAACGTTGTTGAGTTGAGGGATCTCTGAATGATTTACAAATTACGTTTCTTCTCCCGCGCATACGTTTCTTTTCTCAAAGTTGAGTTGTCTCGAGGGATTTGTACGATAGGAGGTAGAAAATGAGCTTGATAAGTTTGACCATGAAGTTCTTTTGGAGACCAACAAGATTGCAGTTGCCTAGAGAAGGATTATGAAGAAACATTTTGAGCTGGCTCACAAGATTGGCAAGGTGTCGTCAACACTTTTGTTACTATCTATATTCCTTTTTTGTCTGGAAGTAAGTGCGCTATTGACTTTTGTTACTATCTGTGTTCCTTTTTGCAACTTGATGATTGGTTGTGCTTCGTCTTATGAAACGCATGGACGCACAGTGATTCTTTTCGACCCGGACACACACACACACACATGTAAATGTAAGGGAGCTATCGACATATATGTATGAAATAAGAGATTAGGTGAGGGGGTGCTCGAAATTAACCAGCCAGAAAACTCCCCAATCTACAACAGATTGTAACAACAGCACATGGCTTCCTCAGATGGGCAGCGTGCGGATCCGCGGAATCCGTTAGCCACCAAAGTGAAGATGATAGTTTCGGATCTTGCTTGTTCTGTCAATGCAACGGCGCCGCCGAAGAAACTAGCCACCAATCAAAAGGTCGACACTTTTGTCACGGATCCGTCAGCGAACAGACTACAAGATCCTCCTCTTCCACATCAAGGAGCACCCCGCCTGTTCCTGAGGTAAGTTTTTCCTCTCGTTGTATTGTACACCTTAAGTTATGTTTCTTCTCCCTCACTTGCATGAGGTTCTTGTCTCAAAGTTGTGTTGTCTCAAGGGATTTTTACGGGAGGAGGTAGAAAATGAGTTTGAAAAGTTTAACCATGTTGTTCTTTTGGACCCAACAAGATTGCAGCTTGTGTTTCTTTCTTTTTCATTTTTTTTACCGTTGAATACTCTGTATTTGTGTTGGCCTCTTCAGAGGTCGGGGTGAAATAAAAAACTCCCTTTTCTCTAAAAAAAAACAAGATTGCAGCTGCCCAGAGAAATATTATGAAGAAGTATATTGAGCTGGCTGACAAGATTGGCATTATTCACCAAGGGCTGAGCCTTGCTCAGGTTGTTTCACAGATTCCTTCAGACCCAATTGATGAAGAATTGTACTCTTAACCTACAATTAAGCAAGTGTATACCAATTTACTTGACATTGTATTTCTCTGGTATAAGTTCAGTTGTGGATGCCACCATAGTATATTCTAATTCATCATTCATGTCTTCTCTTTTTGTATCCTTTAGTATCTAATTACAGCGAGACGTCTGAAACACTTAGCATTCCCATGGCAGCTAGCTGCAAAGTGACTCGCTAGCTCTGGTACTAGTGCTTCATAGCTCCAGTTGGATACTAGTGAACCTGTTTTGGGAAGCACCCAATCCCAATCAAGAGTAGGTAAGTTTATTTTCATTCATTGCAAACTTTAAATGTGGCAATTGCTGGGTGTATTTACCTGTTGATCATGCTTTTCTTATGGTATTGTATTGTTTGAAGTAGATCTAGGTGGAGACCATACTGTTGCACATGAAGCTGCTGACCCAAAGAAATTCGCATAAAAAAGATACATACATCTGTTTAGAAAAAAGGGGAATGTTTTTTGGTGCCTCGAGTGACCAGGCTACAAGTGTCGTCAACACTTTTGTTACTATCCGTTTTCCTCTTTTTTCTGGACGTAAGTGCGTTGCTGACTGTATTACACAATATGCATTGGATTGCCTTAGGTGAGGAGGTGATGCTGTGCATGGCGCCGTGGCCGCGGTATACTGGTGTACCAGCAGAGGTCGACGTGCGTGTTCCCCTCACCCCTAGCGCCATATGTGGGGCACACGGCCCGCGTTGGGTTAACACCCATGCCTTCGCCCGTCACCACGACCTAGGCATCCCCGTTGCTGCACTTCAAAACCAAGAAAGGGCCCGCCAACCTCTGTCGCCACAACTGAAGATCTCTGCCACCGGTACAAGGATGCCAAGCAAGAAGCTGCTCACCTGCGTAGAATCAAGAACAAGACATTTGTACATGCAAACTTCGGTGCATCGGAGTTTCTCCTCCAATTCCTCACCCACTCAGATACGTACATGCTTGGTGTCTCTTGGTAGGGCGACCTGTTTGTGGTGACACTTGAGTTGCATTTTTGTTTTTTCACCATGGAGAAATTGACATCTGAGTTATCAAACTGTGATAGGTTTGTTTGTTTTAACCATGATTGGATCCACATCCAATGGCAAAGTCTCAGTCACCTGAGAAGGAGACATCTACTTAGTTAAATAAGTAGTTTATGATAATTCTCTCAAACACTATATTTGTTTGATAAATTTACTTTATTTATGTTAGTAATAAGTACGTAGCTTTCTTTTTACTCTGTTTGATAAATCAGTAGCTTCCTTTTTTTTGGCAAATTATATTTGTTCACATTGAGAGGTTGAACTTGGCCAAACAGTGGCAAATTTATGATTCTATTTTCCCATCTGCTGAAAATTAAAATAAAAACTTTAATCTTTTTTTTGTATAGCAGCTATTAATTTTTGTAACGATATGTTTTAATCCCTTTCTAGGGAGAAGTTAATTTCTTTCGTTTCTGATTCATCTTTGGAGGGACCACTATTTTAGCTGTGCTATAGGGAATTAATAATGTCACTAAAATATGCCAAACATCGTGTTTGGTACCATTGTAATAAGCCTAATAGCATTGTCCTTCCAACGGCATATAAAGTAGTGGCGCCCCACCAATTTTGTTGTACTGGTCAGTGGACAATGGCAACATTACTTTCCATGGCTTCTCTGCTCTTGTTCTTGATGCTTTGCCTGTGCAGCCGCTATTCAATGGCTCATGGAGTCATTGAGCCGGGCTTTGTCGTGGTGCCAACCAGCTCGTTCGAACCAGAAGCAGAATGCTCCATTTCCACAATCCAAGGTACGGCACGCGATTAGTTCATTTCTGTTTCATATGTCTACATCAAAATTAACCTTTTTCATCATATATACTGCGATGCTTCAGAGAATCTGGACCCAAGCAACGCTACCGTGACTATGCCGCTAGTGCACCGTCACGGTCCGTGCGCGCCGCCGTCGCAGTCTACAAGGACGAAGCCGTCCTTCGCCGAGACTTTCCGCATAAACAGCGCCCGCGTGGAGTGCCTCAATAGCAAAGCGTCGAGAAGCACGTTGACGAGCTCGCATGACGACGACGAGAAATTGAGTATCCCGACCCATCTCGGCAGCTACGTGGACTCGTTCGAGTACATGGTCACCGTGGGCATCGGCACGCCGGCGATGCCTCAGGTCCTCGTCGTCGACACCGGCAGCGACCTGTCATGGGTCCAGTGCGCGCCGTACAACTCCGGCCAGTGCTCCCCGCAGAAGGATACCTTGTTCAATCCGACCCGCTCCTCGTCGTACAGATCCGTCCCCTGCAGCTCCGGCGAGTGCAAGCAACTCGCCGCCGATGACTAGGGCGGCGGCTGCATCAACGGCGACAAGTGCGGGTTCGGCATCAAGTACGCTGACGGCACCAGCACGACTGGCGTGTACAGCTAGGAGACGCTGACGTTGGCACAAGGGGTCGCGGTCAAGGGCTTCCATTTCGGCTGCGGCCACGACAAGCGCACGGTGCCGGGCAAGTACGACGGCCTCCTCGGACTCGGCCGCCTGCCGGAGTCGCTCGCCGCGAAGTACAGCGGCGCCTTCTCGTACTGCCTCCCTGGAGTGAACAGCAGGCCCGGGTTCCTCTCCCTCGGCGCCGGGAGGAACAACCCGTCGGCGTTCCAGTTCACGCCGATGGGCAGCGTCCCAACGGACCCGACGTTTTACACGGTGACGCTCACCGGCATCACCGTCGGCGGGAAGCGGCTGGACATCCCGTTCCGTGGCGGCATGATCGTGGACTCCAGCTCCGTCGTCACGGGGCTCCAGTCCACGGCGTACCAGGCGCTGCGATCGGCGTTCCGAAGCGCCATGGCGCGGTACCCGCTGCTTCCGCACGGTCGGCTCGACACCTGCTACAACTTCGCAGGTCAGAGAAACGTCGTCGTGCCGAAGGTTTCCCTCATATTCAGCGGTGGTGCCACGATCGACCTCAACGTCCCCAACGGGATCATGTTGGATGGCTGCCTCGCCTTCGCGATGTCTGGACCTGACGACACTCCAGGTTCCCTCGGCAATGTGAATCAGCGCACATTCGAGGTGCTGTTCGACACCAGCCGTCGTAGAGTCGGATTTAGGGCAAATTCATGCTGATGTGCTGCAAACCAAAGACTAATTGGCATATAAAGGGGAAATAATTAAATCATTTACTAAATATTCACGCTTGCTGATGTGCTGTAACCTGTAACCAAAGAATAATCGGCATGTAAAAGGGAAATAATTATTCATTTACTAAATATTCATTCATCGCAAAAAAAGTTACTAAGTGTCAATGGAGAATACATTTTGAATCCCTCAAACTCAACCCTGAACTTTTCAATCTAGCCTCCTAGGATTAGCACACATGGCATGCCAGCTGGGCAAGCTGAATAGAGTGGAAAATTACTCTGCAGGCAATGAATGATTGATGGAGTTACTTTCTGGGCAGAAGTTCTGCTCTTCCTCACCCTTTTTTTCCCCCTTTTCGTGGGAAAAAAGCAAGGACCTTTTCAGCACAACATTAACTAGTAAGAGTAAGGTAAATATAGCATTTTATTGTATTAAACTCTTCATTAAAATTTTTTATCATCTTTACTTTTTTGTCAATGTTATTTCTGGTTGATTTGTTTTTTGTACCTACAATGCTGCATAATTTATGAACTTATACAAAGGTATTGTAGGATTTTGTAATAGAAAATGTGGTTTATTTTTTCAGAAAATATGGAGAGTATTTCGAACTACTTTTTCATAATGTAAGTGATGTGTATTTTTTAAAATATGTGGATGCCATTTCAATCTAATGTTCTAATAACAGCTGTGGTGGGTAATTTTTAAAATACGTGTATATGAGAATAATTTTTAGGATGGCAATGGTGGATAATTTTTATATCATTTAGATGGTATTGTGGACTAATTTTCTAATAACGAAAGTAGTGGGTTGTTTTTTGTTTCTTTTTTCTCCGATTAGTTTGGTAACTTCTAGCCTCCATGAGTGGACATGTTGTCTTCTTTTCTTGCCCAAATATTAAGTTAATAGATAACAGTATGAAGACACCGGTAATGAGCTTCAATGTTACTGATTGTTTATTGTGATGTAATACAATTAATCGCATCATGGATCGTGGAGCAATAGAGGGCAGCCAATGCAGATTGAAAAGGACTTCCATCCATCGGTGGCAGTCAGGATTAGCTAGGGGTGTGTGCAGGTGACGACGATGATCATCGATGAGTGTCACTTATTCACGATGGCATGGAATATTGGCAAAAGACGCAGATGTGAGGGGTGTGGATCAACCGCAGTGCAGAAATACTCTGTTGTAGATTACAAAACTAATAGCATTGTGCGGTGTTAAAGTCTTCTCAAGTATAATAGATACTACTAATATAAAGTTGTAAAATGTATCTTATAAACCATGTAAAATGTATGAAAACTATCACATTCTTAAGTAGAGGAGTACATATTATTTGCTTTCATTGCGTATACTTGAATCTTGTCCTCGTTAGTAGACCTTAGGAGGTAATATTTTGATCAGTTGGAAAAAGCTACCTGTATCTGACCCTATTGTACGTATTTAGCAGAGCATAAATGATGTAATTGTATGCCACAGTATATCTGTACGTTTTTTGGAAGATAAAATATTAATTGCTTTGTCTCTAACTTCATTTAGATGTGATTAATTTTTACAGTTTGGCAAAATTGATCAGTTTCATGATTAGTTATGCCAAATAATAGTTTGAAAATAATTAATATGTGCCAGAGAACTTTCTGACTTCAACAGCACTATAATTCGGTGCTCCTCCTTTTCTTTGCATTCCTCAAGTGCACACTCATTTTCCATGGCTTCTATATTCGTGTTCATTGTCCTGTGCATCTGCTGTTCAATGGCTCATGGAAGCAACGAGCAAAGTTCTCCATCCTTTACGCCGACGGAAGCAGCACAGGAGGTGTCCCTCAGCAGCGAGAAGCTGACACTGACGTCGACAAGAACCGTCAAGAACTTCATTTTCGGCTGTGACCGCCGTTCCTCGCTGCTGTCGCTTGTCTCGCAGATCCGGGTTTCTCACCCTCGGCGTGCCGATGTACAACGACCCGGCCTTCGTCTTCACGCCAATGGTCACAAACCCGTTCGAGGCTCCATTTTATGTGGTGTCTCTGACCGGCATCTCCGTTGCCGGGAGGCCGCTCGACCTCAAGCCATCTGTGTTTGCGGGAGGCATGATCATTGACTCCGGTAGGGTCGTCACAGGGCTCCCGTCGACTGTGTACAACGCGCTGAAGTCGGCAGTCCGGCAAGCCATGGCGGATTACCCGCTCTTGCCAGACGGTCCCCTTGAGACCTGCTACAACTTGACAGGTTACGGAAGCGTAGCGGTGCCCAAGGTTTCCCTGGCGTTCGCTGGAGGCGCCACGATCGACCTCGACGTCCCCAACGGGATTCTGGTGGAGGGATGCCTCGCCTTCGAGATGTCAGGACCAGACGCCAGCGCTGCAGTCCTTGGTAACGTGAATCAGCGCAACTTCGAGGTGTTCTTCGACACTGAACATGCTAAAGTCGGATTCCGGCGTAACGCCTGCAAGTGATGTACCCAAATAATGTTATAGATAGATAAATGAATAATTCGTTCTATATAGGCTTTCATGAAAAGACCAGTTTCATCTCTTGCATTTGAAAATCATTCATCTCTCAACTTTTACTCCGGACCTACCAAAGTGTCAGCGCGTACATCTGCAGTAGCGAGCCACAGCATTGCATAGCCGGTAGACCCAGAGTGTAGCAGAGAAATGGATGGTCCCGTTGTGGAGCTGATCCTTAGTAAAACATAATTGTGAGTGAATATTAGTTTGCAAACTACGTTTGATAATTAAAACTTAAATTGTATATTTTACATATCCGACCTACTATTTCCTCAACAAGCCAATCAACCCGTGCGTTTGCACCGGCTAGCATTAGATTGTACATATGGTCTGCAAATGAAATTACTTAAATTCTTCAAAGTATGGAACATTCCTTCTCGAACGATGTAGATAACTGGTTTTTATACTAATGTAAACGCAGTTTGCAGTGGTAATGCATTGAAGGGCCACTTAGACATAAATCTGATAAATCATTTTACGGTTTAGTACCAAACAACAGGTACCCAAGTGGGAAATGCGGCAGCAGCAAACCCACACATATTTTCAACCATTTTGGTTCGGCAATTTAGCTGCCATATCCAGCTTAATTTATTCCGCTTCTCCTCCCCATTCATCACAAATTTTGTTTATTCTTGCATTACTTTAGTTATGATCGAGGAGAGATATGATTTGTCTCTACAGAGGAGGTAAAGATATGAGATGTTCCATCAGACCTGTTCGGTTTATCAAGCAAGAAGACAACTGGTTGGCTGGTGGCTACCGATCGGAATCAATCGATTCAGGTGCAAACGTATGAACTCATCGAGCAGAGACATACCTGTACTTGGTACTGTGATTGCTCATGCATACAACGAACCATACGAATTCAACAGGAATTATGGAGGAGCCGTTGTTGATTGGTTTGTTATGGCCGCTGACGTCGATCGCCGTAGAGACGCGATGTTTACACTAATCTCATGCTCGGTCGGGCTGCATCGTTTGAGAAGTGCTGGCTAGTTCCACCGCCGCGTCACTCTGTTCCCTTGCTGCCTGGCTCGCCGGAGCACCACCGTGCACGTTCCGGGCTTCTCCACCTCTCATCCGCTCCAGCATGATCAATCCCCAAAATGGTCGCCGCCCATCCACACGCTGTAACCGATTGGATCGTTCAACATGGTCTGTCACCGGCTCCTGTGTGGCCTCCCACGGCAGGAGGAGACACTCGAGATGAAGTGCGGAGGGTATGACAGGAGGACGCGAAGGCGACTGGACGGAAGCGGCGGCCGT
>LAPY01001758.1:40280-50617 GCA_000970635.1 Eragrostis tef
GGGGCCGCGGCCGGCGGCGGGGTCGGCGGGGAGGAAGCCGCGCGCGACGATGAGGGCGCCCACGGGGTCCTTGTCGAGGTCGAAGCCGACGAAGGGCCACTGGGAGACGTGGAGGAGGAGGAGGCCGGCGGCGGGGTCGGCGGCGACGACATAGGGGTGCTTGTCGGCGTCATCGTGGTTGGGGTGGAGGCTCCTCGGCACTGTGAGGATGGAGATGCCCGGCGGCAGGGCGAGCTCCACGGAGGGCTCCCCGGGATCCTCGACGGAGTCGTGCTCCACGCACGCGACGCGGCCCAGGATTACCCACGGAGGCGGCGGCGTGGACGTCGAGCACTCCGACGAGTACATCGATTTTGGCTCGGGCGAGCAGTGGAGAGAGATTTGGGGTGGGGTTTGTTCTAGAGAGAGAGAAAGAGAGGACTGGTGTGCTTTTCGGATGATTGGCAGTTGCGGCGCTGCGTTTTTAAGGGTTCAGCGCGCCGATTGCGGCGCAAGGCTGGTTTCCAATCTTGTCCCTGCAGCGTGGTAAAAAAGGTAAATTAACCGAAGAGTATAACTTAATCTTGTCGCTGCGGCGTGGTAATTAAAAAAGGACTGTCTTTTCCCATTAATTAGAAATGGAACATATGTAAGATATCGAACCTGTATATTTCTTTTTTTTTAAGACTGAACCTGTATATTTCACTTTTTTTTTAGAATTACTGTATATTTCACTTATGCTAACTGGCATCCAATCTGTTTGCTTTAGGTTATCGCCAAGACACCAACAAATCTAACCCAAATCGGAAACCTAAAAGGCCGAATAGGTCTTCATGAGACTGAAAATAGGACACCAAAATACTTACATCTCCATAGATCCAAATCCCGCGCCGCTGCCTCGTGCCGCTGGAGACAAGACCCCGCCGCACGCCTCCAACAACCCCGATGTTGACGCTCGCCCCACGGCGCCACACTCGCGGGAGCGGCGGATGGCGATGGCGGTGCTCCTAGAAGTATGACGCAGACTTGGAGGCGGAGGCGGTGGGGAGCGCCCCTGGGTTAGGCGAGGATGGCGGTGAAAGAAGAGGAGGGGGGTGTGGGCCAGGCGGGGCTCGGAAGAGCGGGAGCGGAGGCGGCGACAGCAGTGCCCTGTGGCACATGGGTGAGCGGAGAGGGAGCAGAGGCGGCGACCTGGCGTGATGGCACGGTGGGAAAAAAAAACGAAGCGTAGTAGAAAGACACGCGCCCACAGACATTGGGTGGTGCTCCAATTTGTTGGTCACGACCACCTCGATGCATACAATGGGTCTCTAATTTCGGTCACTGGTTGGAGGCGTGTTTTCGATATTTTGAGACCCAGATTGGCTATAGGTCATCATTTGAGTAAGTATTAGAGATAGCATTATCACTTTGCTTTGACTCTGGTTCTATGTTCTCTTCGTAAATCTTATTAATCTTTCCCAATACTTGGGCTGTAACCCTAACAACACAAAATATGCAGTAGGCAGTTCACGGTGTGCACTGCAACGAAATGAACGCTTCAAAAGGAATGGAACTCCAAGGTACCCACATCTTAATGCAAGATTCAAACATGGCAAATATAAAATATTTGATCGCATTCGTAGGAGTGCAGCTTGCCATCAAGGCTGACTCTTGAACTCTAATGGAAGTTCTTTCTCACTCTAACTATTATTATGTATGTCTTTTAGTCCGTTCACGCACTCACGACTTATGAATTTGGTGTGACCACTTTTTTTTCCTTATCCATCAGAACATGAATCGTTCCTTTTATTCGTTGTGTTTATTAAAATACTCCTTCTAAAATTTTGCCTCATCACCCACATTGGATGTGGATGAGACACTGAACACTCTGCCAAATCCATCAATTCTTGGAGGGATGGTTCACACAACCAGAGAGAGAGAAGAGAGAACAATTATGCGCCTAGCCTCAATCTGATGTTGTTATCATTTATATGCATTTTAGCCAGTTCAAGAACTTGCAATTTGTCTTGATTTGTCTTACGTGTAAAGCAGACTGACTTTTTGTCCTTATCCATCACGACATGAACAGTCCATTCTGTTCTTTGTGTTTTATTGTGCACTCCTTCCAAACAAGATTGTGTTGGATGGCTTTGGCACCATTAGCCATCCTCTCCCTTCCCATACGCCATCTCCTCCCTCCTCTTCTTTACAAATAACTATGACGAGACATAGAGGGGGTGAGTGCATCTTTGATTGAAGATGCTAATTAAGAGAGCAGACAAGTATATTGCAAAGTAAAACTCGGTTGGCAAGCATGTAAAGACCTGTGATCATATCTTGCCTCAAAGGCTACCTTGTTAAATTGTAACAGAATTGTCTTCTCAAAACTTAGTTTACCACGTGTACACCTTTGAATTAGTTCATGTCTTAAGGGATGTCCTCAGCGGGGAGGAACATGGGCTAGGTAAGTTGGCAGCATATAAGGTAAAAACCAACTAAAAGTTGAAAACTTGCAACTTGCAACATGGGTCGTTAGATGCTGAATCAACAATTGAGATGATTGCAACTAACAGCCCAAAAGTCCAAGACTCGACAAAGTTGGAGGGGGCAATTGCAAAATTACCAAAAGATGTAGGATTTCATATGCATCATTTCGATTGTAGATGCAACATCCAAATGTCCTTGTTGCAACTTTTTGGGTTTCTAACTTTTAGTTGGTTTTCACCTCATATGCTCCCTTGTAAATTTTCACTGTATGTGGACCACGCTAAATTTTTATCCCTATCGATCAAATCATGAACATGCTTCACGCGTTTACTAAAGGAGAATTCCATTGTATGCATTCCAAAAACGTCTAAGAAATGATATGCCATCAATTTGTCTATGGCATACAGAGTCCACCACAATTACATATACTTGCATATTATGGGTTTTAGGTTTTCCAGTGCAAGGAATCGAAATTATCCCTTTCCAAACTACATGTCACGAATCCCCCCCCCCCAACAAAATAAAAAACTAGGCAGTGTTGCCCTTCGTGGGCACAATAAGGTTTTTGCTCCGGCTCCCCACATCTCTCTCTCTCTCTCTCTCCATAGATGGAAATGAGGAGAGAAGAGTGGGGGCAATAGGCCACGACTGAACCACTCCATCTTTGTTTTATCATTAATCTTGGATCGCTTTCCTAGGGCATGGCATTGAAGCATGATATTTTGAACTCTAATTTAATTGCTCTTGCCCAAACTTAATTTGGCGTGTATAAGCCTTTTTAGTCGTTTCACACACTCACAATTCATATGTTGCCGATTCTAAAAAAAATCATATCTTGCATGTGTACCGCCTTAATTTTTTTGTCCATATCCTTCATGACAGCAACCGTCCATGTTGTTCGATGTGTTTGCTAAACTACACCCCCTCCCCTCCAAACAGGCAGCCCATCACCCCGGGCTGTGGCAGCTACATTGCTTTATATGCTTTGTCTATTGTCGTTATTTCATTTACAATAGCTTTTTCCTTATATGTCACTAGTACAATCGTTGCCTACACTGGCGGGCGAAACAGGCCTGCAGTGGCGGACCAAGCGTCCGCCACTCAGCCTGCGCCACTGGAAATTTGGAAAGAGCGGTGGCGCACAGAACGTCCGCCACTGCTGTGGGGAAAAATTAATAAAAAAAAAAGAAAAACAGGCTGGCCAGCACGGGCTGGGCTCGGCCCAACCCGCCTAGCCACGCAGCGCCGCTGCCTGCCGGATCCGCCGCGCTGCGCCCTGCAGCAGCCTCGTCCCCGACGCCGCCGCTCTCCCTGCAGCAGCCTCGTCGACGCCGCCGCCGCGCCGCGCCCTGCAGCTGCATCACCGTCGATCCGCGCTGTGCGCCACGCCGCGCCGCTGTCGTCGATGCGCTCATGGCGCCACCTTGCAAGATCCGCCTCGGCGACGCCGCGCCCGGATCCGCGCTACCCCGCCGCAGATCTGCATCGCGCCGCCGCCGAGGATGTCGGGCATGAGGGAGAGGAGGAGCCCGCCGCCAGGGCTTCGCCATCTGCAACTCGTTGCTGGGGGAGAGCTCGTCGAGACGTCGGGGAAGGGAAGGCTCGTCGGGAGGGGGAGGGAGAAGGGACCCGTGCGGAGCTCCTCCGCTTGCGTGTCCCGTCATGCGGCGTTACTGGCTTGCTGTACAGGTTGGTGGTGGTGGGGGAAGAAGAGGAGAGAAGAGAAGAGAAGGAACTTAGGAAGGTGGCGGGTGAGAGAGGAGAAAAGAATTGACGGTGCGGCTGGGAATGGAATGGATCAACCCTAAGTCTTGTTTATATAGGAGCTTGCTAAATGGGCTGAAAAGGGCCGAAAAAGGGCCTGCACGCCACTGCCTGTTCAGATGACACCAGCGTGCCCGCCATTGCTTTTGCGTATTCGGTGGCGGATGCCGCTGACATCATTTGGTGCGCCACTGATTTGTGCTTCACGTACTGTAGCGTTGATGACGTCATTTTGTGCGCCACCACTACCTGCTACAGTACTTCGCACGAGGTTTTAGTGACGGAACGAGCTGCGTCCGCCACTAAAATTTTATAGGCTCCGTCACTGCAGGGTCTTTTTGTACTAGTGTGTTAACCGTTTCTTTGATAAAGATGGAATATGCAATAACTTTCTCGTACTAGGGGATAGATACTTTTGCAATTGTACACACTGATAAATGACACTGGAAGCATTTTTTTTTAAGGAAATGGTCCCTAATACTTTCTTGCGTGCTAGTTGTGGGTTTTTTATTTCCTGCAGATTTGTCGCAGTTCTTTTTGTCCTTACATGATTCTTTCTAGCGAGTTTAATTATATTGATGCACATTGCTTTATATTATTTGGCTATTGTTTCTTTTTCATTTACCATAGCATTTTCCTTATGCGTTAACTGTTCCCTTGACAAAGATGGAGTATATGCAACAACTCTGTGGTACTGAGCGATTGACATCATAAGGAGTTCTAGCGAATAACTTGTGTTCCTATGAATTTATATTTGTTGGAATCATGTTGCAAACGCGAGGTGCATGCATGTTTCTAGGTGATGTAGAGCTTCCATGCAAGCAAAACAATTAACAAAAGTTCTCTTTTGTAATTCGGCATTGCTATATTCGATCTACATTTGTAACGTGTGATCTATTTTCTAGTCACTATTTATTTCATCCAAAAGCAGATTAGTTGCATGTATGTTCCTTTGATGATTTATTCGGTTTGTAACCATGTATGCCATAAAGAATGTTGATCGATCATGTCGGTTATTATTTCTGAACAGTTCTTGTTGTGCTTCATGTGTTTACTAAAGGAGAATTTCCTTGTATGCATCCCAAAAACATCTAAGAAATGATACATCACCAGTTTGTCTATGGCATATGTGGTCCACCACAATTACTTACACTTGCATATTAAGGGTTTTAGTTTTATCCAGTGCAAGGAATCGACTTATCCCTTTTCCGAACTACACGAACCACCCAAATACCCCCCCCCCCCCTTCCAAACTAAAAAAACTTGCGGTGTTGGCCGATGTGGGCACAGTGAGGTTTTTGCTCAAGATCCCTTCCCACATGTTCTCTCTCTCTCTCTCTCTCTATCTATCTATCTATCTATCTATCTATCTATCTCTCTCTCTCTCTACTAGAAACGGAAATGAGGAGAGACGAGTGGGGGCAGCAGGCCACAATGGAACCACACCAACCGTCCATGTTCTTCCATTAGTTTAATTACTAAACCATACCCCTCCTAACGGTAGCCCCCATCATGGTAGTGGCGGATAGGACCTTGAGGACTCTGGTAAATCCATTGATTTTAATTGGCAGGTGATTCGCATGAGCATGTGCTAGTGAGAAATTGAGTGCCTTGCTATGACGGATATGATACCGTTGAACTCTAATAATAACGCTTACTGGTCATCTCGAAACCTAATTTGACTGCTATTTTCTATGTTTTTCAGCCAGTTCATGGACTCGCAATACGTGTTACGTGTGAAACATACTGATTTTTCATCCTTGTACATCACGACATGAACTATCCCTGTTGTTTTGTGTGTTAACTAAATTGCCACCCTCCAAATCAGCGGCCCACACCCACGGTGGCGCTGACTGGAACGTTCAGGACCCTGGAAAATCCATTCACATGAGTATAGAGAGAAAGAGCACCAAAGAGAGGGTAGCTTGCCATAAGGGCTGACATTGTTGAACACTAATAGAACTCATCTCAAAATTTACTTTTACTGTGTATATACTATCAAACTGATTCATGCACTCACTATTTCTTAGGTATGAATCACCTTTTGTCTTTATCTATCATGACATGCACCATCCCCGATTAGGTGAAGGATGAGCGATTGCCTTCCTAGGAGCTCAACTTGCCCCTAGAGAGGAGATCTTCAACTCCACAAGAATTTTCTTCTCGACATTTACTATATCGTGTATAAGAATTTCAGCCGGTTCATGCGCGCAGTCATAGTTTAGTGTGTGGTCCACATTGACAGTTCTTGTTGTTAATTACGCACATTTATTAAACGAAAATCAATAGGACCTCATCTTGCCATTAGAGTGTGATGTCCTCGACTCTAATCAAGTTGCCTTGCCATTAGGGTGTGATGACTGATGTCCTCAACTCTAATCGAATTGCCTCCTAAAACTTTTATCATGTATAAGCAGTTTAGTCGGTTTACACACTCACATCGTATAACTTCGTATAATGAGGGATCTGATGCAGTTGAACTCTAATAATAGAGGTCATCTCGAAACCTAATTGGACTATTTCTATGCTTTTCAGCCAGTTCATGGACTCGCAATACGTGTTACGTGTGAAACATACTGATTTTTCATCCTTGTACATCACGACATGAACTATCCCTGTTGTTTTGTGTGTTAACTAAATTGCCACCCTCCAAATCAGCGGCCCACACCCACGGTGGCGCTGACTGGAACGTTCAGGACCCTGGAAAATCCATTCACATGAGTATAGAGAGAAAGAGCACCAAAGAGAGGGTGGCTTGCGATAAGGGATGACATTGTTGAATACTAATAGAGCTCATCTCAAAATTTACTTTTACCATGTATATACTATCAAACTGATTCATGCACTAACAATTTCTTAGGTATGAATCACCATTTGTCTTTATCTGTCACAATGATCCAGCAGGTAGTCCCTGTAATCCGTGGACTACCCGACGCTCAGCAAATTCATTGATATAGGAGCACTGTTCACACAGTGTTTCACGTTTTTTGTTTGCTGTTTAACTAGTGAGACTACCCAAGTCCTCTTCTAGGTCCGCCATTGATCTGTCATGACATGAACCATCCCTGATTTTTTTTTTTTTTTTGCGAATGTGAACCATCCCTGATTAGGTGAAGGATGAGAGGTTGCCTTCCAAGGAGCTCAACTTGCCCCTAGAGAGGATGATCTTCGACTCTACAAGAATTTTCTTCTCGACATTTACTATATCGTGTATAAGAATTTCAGCCGGTTCATGCGCGCAGTCATAGTTTAGTGTGTGGTCCACATTGACAGTTCTTGTTGTTAATTACGCACATTTATTAAACGAAAATCAATAGGACCTCATCTTGCCATTAGAGTGTGATGTCCTCGACTCTAATCAAGTTGCCTTGCCATTAGGGTGTGATGACTGATGTCCTCAACTCTAATCGAATTGCCTCCTAAAACTTTTATCATGTATAAGCAGTTTAGTCGGTTTACACACTCACAGTTTCTTTCTTGTGTTTGGACAAAATTGACTTCTTTTGTTCTTGTCCATCACCACACAAATTGTTCGTGTTGTTCACGAATTTACAAAACTACAAGAGGGAGATGTCCTTCAGTAAATGCACGAACAACAGGGATATTAAGAAAACTTGAAGCCGCATTATTTTTAGATAACATCATCCTCCATGGCGTCAGTTTTGAACTAGAAGAATGCAAAAAACAGAGTGCCACAATGCAGAATCCAAAAAGGTGAGATGAAAAGGCAACCCGAAATTGCAATTTCATCCAATGCACCTTAGGTCTTATATACATCTCAAAGAAACAGGTGTAGCACATTAGCACTAACAGAACTTGGTACAAGTAGTAATTTTTGTCAAAGATCAAAAGTAAAAATGATCTAACTCCTGGAGCTATTTTTGCACGAGACCAAGAGTTAAAATGATCCAAATCTCACTCCATGAGTACCACGAACTTTATCAAATCATCCAACAAGGAAAAGTTTGAGCGTCTTCATGGCCTGCAGAAAGAAGTGATTATAAACTGAATGAACTTTTACATTGTCCTAGAAATAGTGAAGAGCGGAGATCAATAAAGTGGAAATAAGCCCACCTAAAACAAAACTAGCCATAAACCTTTGATTCGTATCCCCACTTTCTGTTGTCTAGAATCCAGACGCTTTCCAAGTTTCCATGGCCTCCGAATGTCAAGATTCCTCATTCGGAAGAGTCCTCTGTTCCATCGTCTCCTGACACTTGGGACCCAGATGCGTTGTATCCTGACTCTTCTGACCCTATCGCGGCGTCCTCTGTTGTATCGTCTCCTGACTCTTGGGACCCAGCTGCGTTGTCCTCCGACTCTTCGGCCCCTATCGCGTTGTCCGAGACATCTGTTGCATCGATTCCTGACTCTTCGGACCCAGCTGTGTTGTCCCCAGACTCATCAGACCCTATCGCGCCGTCTCCTGGCTCTGAGACCTCTGTTGCATCGTCTCCTGACTCGGAGACCCCTGATGGGCCTAACTCTTGGGACTCAGGTGTGTTGTCCCCTGGCTCTTCGGACCCATCTGTGTTGTCCCCTGACTCTTCGGGCCCTATCGCGTCATCTCCTGGCTCTGAGTCCTCTGTTGCATCCTGATCCTGTCCTGACTCTGTGGTCCCTGGTGAATCCTCTCCGGACGTTGTGGCCCCAGGTGGTTCGTCCAAAGGATTGATGCCAAGAGCTTCAGAGAAGCAATGCAGTCAGACAATATGGTGACTGAATGTGAAGTATCATGACTGAAGACATAATACTGATCGAATAAAGTAGTAATTATAAAGAGGTGAATTCAGCTGTAGATTGTCCTGTAACTCTGATATGGAAAGAACACTTAACCATAATATGGTGGACTGATTCCTATACGCAGCAAAGGAAAATTCTATGCGCAGAATAAGCAGGGTCACCAAACATCCATTAGGTTTATGAAACATTAGCACGCATGCAGAGTAACTTCGATTTTCCTTAGTAAACATGCAGAATCAATTGGTGCCAGCGCCGATCAACAGTTCAACACAATCATCCAGATAAAACCTTTGTAAATGGGTGGTGCGGCACTCATGAGCATCATCCAAGTGTTACTCTGGAAAAAGAACATGCAAATCGTGTAGGCCTGTACGATTGTACATATACATTGTGTACCACGTCGAAAGTTTAGTTTACGAACTACTGGTAGAAGTTTGCATGGCAGACAAATGCGTTTTCAGAGACCAAGAAAATGTCAATGAGTATATATGTACATGAACTGGATACAAACAGAAAACTGGTTAAATAGATAATTCATGAAAAAATAAGCCCTCTACATTTGTTTTTCCTGCTTTAATTTCTTTGTGCGTCCAAGGTTAGTTACAACTTGCTACTGGCACGTTAGGATTCAGAATTGCATTTTGCAACCACAAAACATTCAGTAAGCAGCAATATCCGAACAGATCAAGTCTGGTGTACGTTAATTAGCATGCAACCGATTGGTCATGTGCGGCATTAGTAGGTAGTGGCTATACTAATTAGTAATTAAGACAATAACAACATGATTAATGAGGAGACCAATGTGCAGATAGATACGATCGAACGCTGTTGACTTCTGAAGAATGTCATCGCGAAACATACAACTAACTAGTTGAGAGTCCATCAGGCAGCAGATCACAACATAGGAAAACTGGCATTCGTAGAAATGTTTGTTTCGTGCGTACCTTGGAGAACCTGTACTGGCAGGAGCCAAGGGAGGACGTAGCGGTTGCACACAGGTGCCGGCCATGGCATCACCAGGTCGTAGGCCTCGTCGACGAACTGCACGACTGTGTGGACGGGCACGTCGACGCCGAAGAGGCGCTGCTCCTCCTCCAGGCAGAAGTAGACCACGGCGGGGTTGGACGGGCTCACGGCCGTGAGCACGGGGACCTTGTGCGGCAGCCCGGTGGCCTTGTAGGTGTCGTCGTCCCAGATCTCCTCGAACATCACGTCGTACCCCAGCTCCCACACAAGGATGCCGTGGCCTTCGTCGTTGGGCACCTGGGTCCCCGTCCACAAGCACACCGTCGCCGACTCGTCGCCGTCGGGGATGATCTCCACGTACCGCAGCGCGCCGCCGCTCTCCGTGATGCAGCGGCGGGGGGGGGGGGTCCGGCCGC
>LAPY01001758.1:81926-96352 GCA_000970635.1 Eragrostis tef
GCCCCGGCGCCGGGGGGCGGGCGGTGGCCGCAGACGCCGCAGACCTCCCCCTCCTCGTACTTGTGGTAGTGCCCGCAGATCCCGCACGGGTTCTCCCGTTCGCGCTTCCTCATCTCCGCCGCCGCCGATCGGAGCCGGAGGGGACTAGAAGCGAGGCCGACCGAATCGCTTGAATGGAGGAGACGGAAATGGAATGAGGCGGCGGCTTCTTTCGCTCTGATGAAATGAAATGGAGAGATTTTTGTAATGGAAGGTTGGGACAGATCGGATCGATTTGGGGGCGGGCAGTGAAGAGGAGAGGAGAGGAGAGGAGGGAGACGACGTCACGCCACGCAAGAGGGAGGCGAGTCAAAGCACGGTGGCCGTAGACAAATCGGAATCACTTGGGCGGCGATCGGGCATCGGAGCACCCTGCCCACCTGGGGCAAAACAGCACGGCATCAATCTCCGTAAATACATGTTCTTGTTGATTAAAATTTTCTTGTCTGACATGATATGCTTTTTTAAGAAAAAAAACACTCGAAAATGGTGGAAGAAAGTACGCTAGTAAAATCAAAGAGATCCCGAACTCTTTGTTTTCGATTTTACGGTGACACCTAGATCTTGTAACGGCATAGAAATCTTGGCGAACTAGATTCATGCATGTGTAAGCATAGAGCAAGTAGTGAAAAGAGTTTTGACCTAGTGGCTAAGGCACCCGAGTAACATCTTTAAAGTCCTAGGTTCGACTCTCGGTGGGAGCGAATTTTCTAAGATTTACCGACATTATCTCATAGAGGTAGAGGTTACGTACGTGTATTTGTCGTTCCGATCACATGAAAAAACGAACAGAAGAGTATATGTTTTCTTTGTATGCATGTGGAACATATAGAAAGGACCTAATCTATTTAATGAGGCTGTTCGGTAGGCTGCGGCTGCAGAAAAATAAACACTGTAGCGACTGCAAAAGAAATAACTATAAAACACTGTAGTGTAAAGCAGCCAGTCGAACAGAGTGAATACTTTTCTTTTTATTTTAGCTGACCTTTGTGGGATGGCTAGTTTTTCCTTCTTTCTTCTTTTATGACTTCTGGGATGGCTAGTTGACGTTTGGCAAAAGATTTTAAATGTTTTTCAGAATTGTGGTAGCAGTAGTTTAGAAAGTTATTGGACCACGTTCAAAAAGTTATTGACCTAGATATTGATCTATGCTTCAATTTGTTGATACATTTTGAAGTCGCCTATGAAATTTTTGGCGTATAGTCAAACTAAATTTATAAACCGTTGATAAGCCAATGTTTCAATTTGTTGATACATTTTGAAGTCGTCTATGAAATTTTTAGCGTATTGTCACACTAAACCGATAATTGTTTTTATACCTTGCCACATGGGTCGTGTTAAAAAGGCCGGTCCGCGGCCTACTAATTTTTGGCCTGGTCCGAGCACGGCACGGCCCGGTGTGTGAGTGAGCCGTACCGGCCCGTAGCCCGCCTAGGGCCGTGCTTGGGCCTAGGGGCAAGCCCGCCGTGTCGACACGGCATGGCCCGAGCTGGCCCGTTCAGCCCACTATGTGGCTCGTGTAGCACATAAAGGTCGTGTCGTGCCTCTCCTCGGCACGGCCCATTGGCCAGCTATAATTGTTGTGAAAGAAGTCTTGGCCTAGTCGTTATGACGAATGCTCTTCAGAGGTGCTCATAGGGGTAGAGTTTGCCTACGTGTGTTCATAGGGGTAGGTGTGTGTTGTGAGCGTCTACGTTGTACTGTGTAATTCTTAAAAAAAACCTAACAAATTGTTGATAAGGCTTAAACATTCTCTGTTTAATAGTTCAAGTTCATGCATTGCACATATTGCCAAAATACTTGTCTCCAGGGCCACCAGATGGGCTTAAAGAGTATATGTTTTCTTTGTATGCATGTGGAACATATAGAAAGGACCTAATCTATTTAATGAGGCTGTTCGGTAGGCTGCGGCTGCAGAAAAATAAACACTGTAGCGACTGCAAAAGAAATAACTATAAAACACTGTAGTGTAAAGCAGCCAGTCGAACAGAGTGAATACTTTTCTTTTTATTTTAGCTGACCTTTGTGGGATGGCTAGTTTTTCCTTCTTTCTTCTTTTATGACTTCTGGGATGGCTAGTTGACGTTTGGCAAAAGATTTTAAATGTTTTTCAGAATTGTGGTAGCAGTAGTTTAGAAAGTTATTGGACCACGTTCAAAAAGTTATTGACCTAGATATTGATCTATGCTTCAATTTGTTGATACATTTTGAAGTCGCCTATGAAATTTTTGGCGTATAGTCAAACTAAATTTATAAACCGTTGATAAGCCAATGTTTCAATTTGTTGATACATTTTGAAGTCGTCTATGAAATTTTTAGCGTATTGTCACACTAAACCGATAATTGTTTTTATACCTTGCCACATGGGTCGTGTTAAAAAGGCCGGTCCGCGGCCTACTAATTTTTGGCCTGGTCCGAGCACGGCACGGCCCGGTGTGTGAGTGAGCCGTACCGGCCCGTAGCCCGCCTAGGGCCGTGCTTGGGCCTAGGGGCAAGCCCGCCGTGTCGACACGGCATGGCCCGAGCTGGCCCGTTCAGCCCACTATGTGGCTCGTGTAGCACATAAAGGTCGTGTCGTGCCTCTCCTCGGCACGGCCCATTGGCCAGCTATAATTGTTGTGAAAGAAGTCTTGGCCTAGTCGTTATGACGAATGCTCTTCAGAGGTGCTCATAGGGGTAGAGTTTGCCTACGTGTGTTCATAGGGGTAGGTGTGTGTTGTGAGCGTCTACGTTGTACTGTGTAATTCTTAAAAAAAACCTAACAAATTGTTGATAAGGCTTAAACATTCTCTGTTTAATAGTTCAAGTTCATGCATTGCACATATTGCCAAAATACTTGTCTCCAGGGCCACCAGATGGGCTTAAATGGCCATATGTAATACAAGAAAGCAACCCAAACTAGATCAAATTTTACTTGCAGTTTAGAAAGTAGAGCAACTTCAACGAAATTGACACTTCATAATGCATGGGCGATATTCACACACCAATAGCGAAACATCATTTTATTCAACCTTCTATGTCTATGCTGTTCCACGCGAAATCAGATGCACACGTTCCAACAAAAATTGAAGGCCAGATAACAACCGCTCATTGATGTATTTCACCAGTTAAATGAAAAAGACTTCTAAAATTTGTCCAGAAACAACATACGCTGCTCAAATAAATGTTTACCTCTAAAATCCGAATAAAATGTGATACGCTGTGTTCACAGGGGGCGCAGAAACCAGACAAGTGCACACCAAAGGCATTTTAACAATTTATATGTCTAGCAAACAGGTTAATAATATTACAACCCAGTAAAGACCATACTACACCGTCTGATAAGAAGAAAAAGGTCGGGCAAACTAATCAAAACTGCTTGCACCAGAATTGATCAATCCTGGTGAAGCAGATGAGGAATTGGACGTCATAATTACTCTTTACTACAAAGGCATTACATTATATTACCACAAAACAATGGAAAACATTAGCAAAATGTTCCTTATATCTAATATACCACACTAGGTTAAAAATCACGGCGTACTCGGAACCGGATCAGTGCCAGAGATGTGGGAGGTTGCATCTTCTTTAACAGCTGCCGCTGCATTCGCATTCCCTGGCGCAACTGCATTTGCATTCACTGGAGATGCTGTCTTTGCTGCATCTTTCTTGCCATCCTTCCCTCCAGACTTGACCCTGTGGCCTCCATTCTGGATACCGCTGACTGATAATCTTCTGTTCGGAGGAGTGCCATTTGATACGCTGCTGTTGGACTTTGGGCCTAGCACCTTCTTTGAACTGACAGGTCTATTTGGGCTCACGGTCACTCGTGAGCCAAATGGCCCCTCATGATCAGTGTGCAGTTGCGTCTCCATGTAGCGTTTTTGTTCCTGGTTTGTCAAGACACAAAGACAGTTCAATCAGTTAACAGTGGCAGATAAAAAAAATGAAACAATATGGATGCTCCATGAGTCCATTTCATAGCTATAATTAGAGATGAGTATGATTTAAAGGACAGAAGAAAACAGCAAAATGGCAGAGATAGCAAAATGCATGAGGCAGAATGCAGTAATATGACCAGGTGTTAACGTCAGAACATCGACACAATACAGTGTAGGTCCAAATGGGCGATAAATAAATAAATATGTGGACCTTTGGCCTCCAAAATTAACAAGCATGGGGCACTTACCCGCATTCTTTTTTTCTCTTCTTCCCTTTCCTGCCTGAGCATGACATACTCATCCAACATAGCTAGTAGCGGTACGCCATCATACATAAAGGACTCACCACGACTTTCCTCCCAAGCCCTGGTCTTCGCCACCAGAGTTTCAACAAGTGCTAAAACAAAAGAGATCATTGCATCAGTAACGAATAGAACCAAAATATCTAGAAGCATTGAAAATAAGACCATGTACAAATGCAAAAGTATTGGCAAGTCATGCAAAAGTAATCACTGCTATAGTTTCACATTTGAACATATACCTGGAATCTTGTTAACAAGAATACGAGCTTTTTCTGCACGTTTGAGGTTTAGATGGGCACCACGGGTTGAGTTGTACCTGTTGTCATCCTGCAGAAGGATTTTATTTTGCGGTGAGAATTTATTCCACAACCTGGATACTTTGGTGTGATCGCAAATATGATCACCAGATACATGCAGGAGTAATCTTGATTTACTAAAACCAATCATTAGCATACCCTGTTGTAATCTTCAAGCCAGCTTTCTTCTTCGCATGCCGACATCCATCTTTCAACTTTATCTAGTATATCTTTTCTGCTCAATGCTTCCTCCTTAGCTTTTGCTATCTGGCCATCCATATCAGCAATTAGTTCTGATGGTTCTACATTCCCTGCCTCAATCAGTGCCAATATTTTCTCATGGGCGGCAGCTGTGTCAATTACTATGTGAGCACCAGCATAGATGTCTTCCAACTCGGTTTGCTTCTTGAAAGCTATTTCCTTCATCTTGCTATACTTTAGATGATCTAGCCTTTGTACCTCAACCTCAGCCTGAATAATTGGACAGGTAATTGTCAAATAGAGCAAAAGGAACAGATTCCTAAAAGAAGTAATCAAACCAAACAATTCACTACTTAAACTCACTTGCTCAATTAAATCCAGAGCAAGGGCCCCAGGTGCAGTGACTTCATCAACAGATGCTGATCTGTTGCAGGTGACATGATCAAACATGCGCCTTTCTTCCTTGGGGGCATCCATGAGATCCCAGAGATCATAGAGTTGACCAGCAAGCTCTTGAAGCTGAGAACGTAGTTGAGCCAATGGTGAGATTGAGTGAGCAAGAAGGGAGCACGATTCATAATATAGGGCTAAAATGTGTGCATTTACCTTGCTTAGCCTTAACTTCTTATCTTCATTAAGTGTGGCTACTGTCTTGTCAAGTTTTGACAAGGTATCATTACTAATGCTCTTACAGTTATCATCAATGGCGTCATCCAGACTGGGATGAACTTCAGTCACTGTGCTGAGGAAATCCACACCCAAGACAGTACAAAGATCATGCACCATGCTTACATACTCAAGAACCTTCTCCAATCTATTGCTCTGCAAACCAAATTTCAAGGCATTTACCATTGATCGGTAAGAAATAATGAAGCAATGGTAAAGATTGAAGCATCATAATTCATAACGGAGAATATTAAAAAACAACTACCTTCTCTTTCTCAAGCTCCTGGAGCTGCGACCGAAAATCTTCAAGCCTCTCAAGTGTCAAATCATCTTCATTGACTTGGGGTGTTGCCACCTGCTCACCCACTTCTGTGGTGCCAGCAATCTCGCCACATATTTGATCAATTTGTGACTGCACATTAATAAATTCCCTTTTTCTTTCGTTTTTCTTTTTAGTCAACTGCTCAAGCGTTGGCGCTATAGCAGCTAGCTGCTGCTTGATTGTTCCTGATGTCTTCTCAGGCTGCAAGGGTTCAAGATAATCAATTGTACTTCCAACAATAATAAAAGAGCTACATGCATTGGTTGTTGCAGAGGCTGGAATATTGAAATATATCCCATTTAAAAATAATAATAAAGAGCTAATCAAACATAAATGTTTTGAATGTTGCAACATACGTCCTCTGGGCCAGAACATTACATTTTCTGCACAAGACATTCTATGGGCAAAAAAGGTACTGCAGGCTGAGACTTTGGATACATATTATGAGTGTGTGTGTGCGTGCCAAAATCTCGCAAAGTTTGCAGAACAAGTGCCGAAGAACATTTTTAAGTAGGGCGTTCTTCAAAATATAAGTTGGCATAACATGAGATTAATAATGCAATCCGTATGCATGCAAATACACTAGCTCTTATGATACTTGCAACAAAATGCAGAATAAAGTCATTCTGGTTAGAAATCAAGCAATGAACACATATTCACTTACAGTTCTTGCAACAGCCTTTTCTCCTAGAGCAGAAAGAAGCCTTGCGAGCTCTATCTTTGAGTCATCCAGTGCCTGGATGAGAAGATCCCTGGAGTTAGTGGCTTGGTCAACTTTCCTCTTGTATACATCCAGGCACTCCTGATCTAGCTCATACAGGACCCTGTCGCGGTCCTCCTCACTCTCACCAACTTCATCCCATACCAACTACAATTGAAAAAGAAGATGTAATCATCAGTTGCACTGGCTGAGGCAATATAATACACCACTGTTGCAATTCGTAAAGCAAAACTAAATGCAGAAAGAAACTACCTGCAGTTTTTGCAGCAAGGATCCGCATGTAATGTTGCCGGCCATCACGGACTAGAGCAACCTGTAAGGAAGGAACACTAGTTTGAGAAAATTATACTAGCTTACCACCATGTACTACAGCTAACACGAAATGCACTTCCAAACTTATCAAACCGTCCCAATTATCACGTCAGTCTAAAGTAGGCATTAAACCAGCTATGCATAACAAGCAAGACATCAAGGCCGGGCATTCTTGCTCCCTAGTATGCCACATTAACAAAGTTATCTATACAAATTAGCAGCACTTTATAATAATTGAACCCACATCTATGGCCCTACACACAAAGATCCCCCAATCATTGTCACCATTAAGACAATCAAGACACCTACTAAACTCTAGGGGTATTCTACATCAAGATTTATCATAAACCCAGCAGAAAAAAACTCCACTAAAACCCCTGAGATCCCAGACACAAAGAAACCTGCAAATCGCAAGTGTTTGACCACATTTGACCGGGCAAGAGAGCGCCCAAAACATCGCGATCTGCGCACGCAGCTTTCACCTTTCCTCTTCGGGAGGCGGAACCCCCACACCAGAACCAGCAGCAGATCCTCGTTAAATCCGCCTCCCGCCGGCCAAAATGCCCCCCGAAAACCCATGAGAAACCCAGCCCGTGCCGCCGCATTACGCGCCACCTAGCCAGATCTCGGCCTCCAGCACCACCCCGAGACCAATTCCGCGACGGGAAACGAAGCAAAACAACCGCTCACCAGATCACGCGGCGCCGGCGGAGGAGACGAAGAAACGCGGGCGCCCAACCCGCCGCAAAGGATCTGCGTGCCCCAGCAGTGGGCTCCTCGAAACCAGGGGGCGGAGGAGCTCGCTGGCCGCCGGTCGCCGCCGCCGCTGGAGGAGGCAGTGCATTGCAGTGCAGTGCTGATGCCGAATTAATGGGGTGCTGGTGGGGCTGGTGCGGGCGCGGCCTCGCCGCCGGATGCGCCGGGGCGGGCCATCGGACGGGNNGGTTTTTTTACCGCGAGCGTCGGTGAAAAAAGGTACGGGGATTAGGATAATTCGCGGGGCCCACCAGGGCCAGGATGTAGGTATAGGTACGTGGCAGAGTAAATTCGTGCGCGTTTTGGTGCTCCTCGGTCGCCGTTAAACTACGGATTACGGGGTGCGATTACTACGGGTTCCGCGGTGACGTTGACCGGTCAAACCTGTCTCCTTGCGTTCTGGGTCTCCTCTCCTGCGGTGTTTTCATGCGGTTTTTCAATTAGGGCTTCCGATATCAGGGAGCTTGGAAACATGGAATCCACGGCGCTGGCCAATGATCTACCGGGAAAATCCATCAAATTTTGTCGCTCGCAACTGGAAAAACGTGAGGTCGCTGCAAAACGCTTGCTCTGCTTCCAAGGACACGGGTTGGGAGCAGTGAGAGTAGTACGTGTGAAACAGGACTTTTTCCCTCAGCCGCCAACGAACACTCGATAGTAGTAATTTTGACGTGTTTGGAGCAAGCCTTTCGGATTTTGTTGAAGGATGGGCTATTTTGGGGGTTCGGTGACAACGACTGGCGGCTACTGGCTGTACAACTTTAGCTACCTTGTTATTTGGTGGAATGCTTGGGCCAGTACTCAAGGTTTTTTCAATCGTACTAGACTAAAAGTTAGATTGCAATACAACAATGGTAGACCGAGTAGATAACGATGAAATCGGCAATGAGCAACCAAGAATTATATTTCACAAGGGCAATCCGTCAATCTTGAACAAGAACCCTATTTCAGTTGCAACTTTGAACTAAGAATTAGATTTCACAACTGCTATATCTGAAACGATTGCCTGTTCTTATGAGCACACAACGACAACCAAGGGTTGAATGTTTAGCCTTGATGTTGTCCATACTAGGCTCCAATGCATGCAATACCGTGCTGAGAGAGTATCTCCAACAACTCCTCTAAAACTCAAATTTTATTATAGAGACATCACAATAAAGATTTGCTCTCCATATTGCTTCTCCTTGGGGCCAAGGGGCAAGGGCCAACTCTCTGCTGTAATGGAAGAAACAAAAACATTATTGTCCGGTCCTAAAATACTACTACGAGGGTCTCTCGGACATGCTCCGTGCCAAAAGAGGAAAAGGCATGCTTGGCATTTTCTCTCGAAGGAAGCGAGAGAGAGCAGAGGCATCACGTACAGAGAAAAGAAAGAAGCGAAACAGCTGTCATAGTACTGCTCGTGTAGGTAAAGAATCCGGGCTCCATTCGGGCGATCAGATCGGTGGCTTTCTTTTTAGCACGAGATCAGCAGCTGCTTGCCCTTTGTTCTTTATTAATCGCAAGTGCCTAGCGCAGGTGGGAGCCGAGTATATAGATCAAAAAGGTGATTGATTGTTACTCTACTTAACGCCGGCCACAGGCCACAGCCCCTCCCATAATCTCACTCGTAAAGAAGCGACGGTACAGGTGTCGTTCGGAGCCGCGCCGCAGCATGGTCTCTCCCTAGTCCGGTTATTTTCGTTTTTACCGGTGGTGACCGGCCGCCGTAGAGAGACCAGACCAGGCGGAGGAGGGAGGGATGTGGAGCGCGTGAGCGGAAGGAACTCCCGCTTTTGTCCTGTTGCGCCCGGGGAACGGGCGGACGAGAGGGGTTGCGCGCGCGTGGTGGGGCCCGTCGCGGGAGCGGCGAGCAGCGCACGTGGCCAGTCCACGTGCCTCTGCAGAGGTCTCCTCGCCTCGGCTCAGCTCCGCGCGTCGCCACCCCGAACGGTAAGACCGACTTCAACAAGAACACTCCAATTTCAGACGCAAATCATGTGCGGCCAGATGAGTCCGGAGCAAGGTTTGCAAAACCGGACGAACTGATCGGTTTACCGAAAAAACCGGATTTATCGGTCCGATCCGGTTAGCAAAACCAACTGACATTTTAAAAAAGCTGACACTGTATTTTCGAGCACTCGGTAAACCGTTCGGTTTCTTTGGTTTACCGGACGGTTTTCTCGGTAGCGGTTCTTTCGGTTTTTCTGAAATTGCAAACCTTGGTCTGGAGACATGCGGCGGGCACGGGGTCGGGGTGAGGCGGAGCCGGTTGAAGGTGAGACGGAGGCCACGCGAGAATGCTAGTTCTTTTGGAGATGAGGACATAGGAATGAATTGCAAACCTTCAACCGGCTCTGTCTCACCCCGGCCCCGTGCCCGCCGCATGCCGCCAGACTCATCTGGACGCACATGAGACCCAGCAACAGCACTAGCTTCGCGTCGATGGACGTCGAGGCCCGAGGTGACCGCCACCGCGAAGGGATGCGTCGCTAGCAGCTGCTGGTGCAAAGCGCACGCGCTGCCGCGCTTGACACGTCGTCGACGGCAGTGCGCCCTCGTGACTCCGCGCGCCGGCGCTCGCCCTGCCTGCTCCGCCCTCCCCCGCATCGTGCCTCCGCGCTCGCCCCAAGGACCCGCGCGCTCGCCCCGCCCCCGCGCACCGCACTCGCCAAGCGCCCGGGCCACGTCGCCGGCGGCGCGGTGGCACGCGCGTTCCGGCCACATCGGGGCCCGCCCTCGTGAAGCGTGAGCGGCAACACGACGCTGACGAGGTGGCGGACCGAGAACCGGGTGACGTGCTCGTGCGCGGCAACCGGAGGTGGGGCGGCAGCGAGAGGCGGCGACGGCATCCATGGCGGACAACGTTCCGGCCGAGGGGATGCACGACAAGGCGAGCTGGGCTACGGAAATTGATGAATATCACATCGAAGAGGTTCGCGAGAGGGTGGTGGACCTCCGTGACTGATTAATCGAAGGTTGGTTCGCCATCGACGTCATTGTCTCGCCATGGCCGCCGGGTGAACTCTGTCCACTTTGTCGGCGATTCTTCCAAGTCCGGTGAGCCCCGAAGTAATTACTCGCATAGGGTGATGCAAAACTCGACGGCGCATCTCCCTGATCTCTTCTCTCTGTGTTTTCCCGCGCCGCCCACCTCCGCGCAGCGTCGTCCCTCGCCCGTCGCGCCACACAAATACACTCGAGGAGAGAGGATATTCATTTTTGCGCCGTCTCTCTCCTCAATGGCAAAGTGTCGCATGCCTTTGCGCTATCTGTTGGAGGTCGATGGACGAGGCACAGTGTGGAGCCGCGGCGCAAAAATGCGTTTGCGCTCCGCTGTTGAAGTCATCCTAAGCCGAACCGCAATGCAGGCACATGCGGCACCGCGCGGCGCCCGTGCCCGTCCCGCGTTGGCCGGCGCGCAGCGCATCCATCATCACAGCTCGTGCCGCGGCGTCCGGCCGGCGAGACGAGCGGGGACGGTGCACGCGCCCGCGCGCCTGGTGACGGACGCCACGTCGACGCTGCGGCCTCCGCTGATGCTCCCCGCGCGTCCGTTTCGGCTAGCTTCCGTGGTGCGACGCGCACCTTGTCAGCCAGTCTGCGGGGGTCCGTCGTGTACTGTTCCATGCTGACAGCGTGCCGTGCCATGGGGCCGAACGCTCGCTCGGAACCTTTTCGCTTGGCAGCGTCTGTCTGTCATCACGGCACGTCTCGATTTCTTTCTTTCTTTCTCGCGTAGGGGCGGATGGGGACGGGGCCGGTGTGCCGTGCCTCTGACTGCAGGCCTTCCGCGGCTGCATCTGCATGCATGCATGCCGTGGATCGGTCGGCGGCTTTGCTTCCGCCATGGGTTTGGTTTCTGCAGGTACGGCGCCCCGCTCTGTCTTTCTGCTGTTAATTGCGGTGGTAAAGCAGGGTTACGGAAAGAGATCTCGCTCACGCTCCGTCGTGACGAAAAGCACGGACGGACACACATCTCGGATCGGACGCACGTTGAGATCTCTCTTTTGTACTGTGCGTACGTAGCTTTTCCTTCCTGCCACTTCTGGGTGACACGCGGCTGGCCCACACCATCATCTCGTCGCCGACGGCAAAATGGAGCGACGCGCACGTACGGGCCGTCACTGACTGCAATGGGCCAAATGTAAACAGCAGCTAGCTCGTCCAACATGTCCCCTTTTGTTTTGAGGCCTTTTCTTTTTGGGAGACCGTATTGAGGCCTTTTGTGCCTCAAGCTAACATAAATCAATCGGCATGCATACCACATAAATAAACCAGTGATAATTCTCAAAAAAAAAACCCATAAACCAGTGATGACAATGAAATGAAAGTACAACAATTTTAGCACATGCGTTGGCTCGAAGCTAATATAAGAAACAAACACTTACATTCTCAACAAGATACGAGGGGAAACAAATATTACCACATAGGAAAGAAAAACCACTTACATTCTCAACAAGATACGAGGGGAAAGTAAAAACAAAGATTACCACATAGGAAAGAAAAACCACTTACATTCTCAAAAGGAAAGGAAAGGAAAAAAAAAAGATTTCACATAGGAAAGGAATACCAATTACAATCTTGACAAACTATGGCACTAGCGGAATACTTCCCGATATAGTTGCTTCAAGGAACTAAAAACTGATGCCTTGCATGGTTCCTCGGCTGATGCTCAACCTTTCCTCTCTCTTATGACCGCATCGCGTTTTGGAGGATTGAGCGAATGAGGTGGTTGTGCAGGGGTATGTTTTCTCTGCCAACTATTTGATTCATTGCCTCATTGTACTCTGTTTTAGCCACCTGCTGTGATAAGAACTTGCTCAAAAGGCGAAAATAGCGCATAGCTCTCTCTGGCCCAAGTCTCTTTTGCAACTGTGTCTTGATCTTTAGGGTATTGATTCTGCCTGTGTGTATCTCTTTCACATAAGCATTGCTATTGTTAATGCTTGCGTTCATATCTTCATGAGCGTTCCTACTACCAAGCAAATAAAAGAATCAAAGAAGAATGATATTAAATATAAACTTCATAATAAATATCTCCACCATGGCAAAACTAAAAAATAAAAATAGAAGATATCATGTCGCACTCATCTAAAACCTATACACAAACGGTTCAAATTGAATTAAATGTTGGGGGCCAGAGCATGCTATACTTGCAAAAAAAAAGCTAATAAATTAAAGAACTATATTATATAAATTTCACACTAAATTGTTGCAAGATATCATATAAAACTATTTTAGAACGGTTCGGTCATATCAACTGTGCGAGTGCATCCACACATGGATATTGGAAATAAGAGTTCAATATAGCCACACATGTGAATAAAGAAACCCAGGTCTTCTCTATTGGATTAGTGAGAAAGTGATAAACCATTGATTCAAAACCGATCAGATTGTAAAGATGATGCAGACAAAGCATATAATTTTTACATTCACAAAAAAAGCATATACTCTTTGGAAACTTCTCAAATGCAAAAAAGAAATACAAACCTGCCATTATCAGCTTCAACAACCTTTCCTGAGTTTTTGTTCATTTCCCTGTCACATCGAAACTCTTCCTTCACCAGATCCAGAGAGCTTTCTGCCGCTATATTGACATCAACCTTTGAAAAACTCTCTTGGTGGTTTGGAATATGATTCGGAGTATAATCTTCGTTGCGGGCTTGAATCTCTTTCCGTTCGAGTGTATTTTTTGTTAGCGATAGCTCTCTCTCTTCTGCCCTCTCCATGGCGAAACGCATGATCGAACAATCTGTTGCGTGGTATGTCCTTATATAGCTAAGCGACGCGCTTTCCAGTCAAAACAGATGATCAGACAACTCATTGTATTAAATAATTGATGTCTTATTCTCCACCTCAAGATTTAGCCGTATCTTGCACAACACATCGTTTGCCGTTTGTGAAATAAGTGCCCACTGACTGGTTTTGAATTACAGAAAGACAAGGATTTTTTCCATGATTAATTAAACCAAAGAGGAATTTACAGTTGCCATGATGAAACAACCATCTCCATAGCTATACAACCACAATAAAAGTTGCACCTCCACCTCTTAGATTAGTTTTAACTGTGGCTTAGATTCATGGAGATAAGAGCAAGGTTTGTGAGTGCAATGTTTGAAGAGAACTTGGTGCATGGATGAAGCGACAAATGGCTATAAATGAAAGAGGAAAGAGTGAAGTTTGGGGTAAAAAAGGGCGATCCATAGCCCTGGGCGGAGAGAACACAAACGTAGCCCATCCCTCCTCACTCAACACGCCAGCAACCTGGAGGCCCGTTATAGGAAATAAAAGCCCAGAAACATAGGCCCAGTTCAACCAGGTAACCAGATGTTCTTTCTGTATCTTCTTCAAACACCATGGCCTATCAAATGTTCTATCAACAAAAAATGAATTTTCCACCATGAAAAATCGAACATTCCAACGTGAAAAACTGAATGTTCTAACAACAAAGATCAAATAGTTTGAAATTGTTCCTGGAGCGAAAAAACCCGACGCCGACGCTGACTCTGCAACCAACGCGGACGCGGCACCCTTCCACGCGTCGTCCGGTCGACTCGGCGACAAAATGCAATGCTCCTCAGGGAGACGCTTGCCCATCTATGGTGGTGCGGCAGCGATCCTCTGGGAGATGAAAGTGATGGCCCGACGCGCGGCTCGTCGGCAGAGGGCTGGCCGCGGGTATAAATAAAGAGAACAATGACTCACGACCACACTTTCACATATTATGGGCCTGTTCGTTTTCCCTGGTTAAAATGGCTAAAATTTTAGCCAAAGGAGAATATTACCATTTAAAAATATTAAATAAAGTCTAGTTACAAAACCTTTTTACAAATAGGGGCTAATTTTCGAGACGAATCTAACGAGCCTAATTAAGCTATGTTTCGCTACAGTGATGCTACAGTAACCATC
>LAPY01001759.1:18190-35341 GCA_000970635.1 Eragrostis tef
CCCCCGCCACAAAAAATGCTGCGTGCGCATAGCCCGTTCCCCAAGAAAGAACCCCAGTGCAGTGCCGGTACACCACCGGGACAGAGAAAAAGGGAAAGCGAAACGTATTAAACCTGACACGCCCATCACATGCGCCCCTGGACAAATTCAAATCCCCGACTCCTCAAACCAATTTCCCCAACCACCGAATTCCCTTCGATCCGCTCCCTTTCCTCCGGAATTAATCCAATCCCAATCGAATCGAAACTTCCGCCGGTGAGTTAAGGGGAGGCCGGCCGTGGTTAGGGTTTGGGTGGGGGGCGGCGCCGGCCCGGGGCGGCGGTCGGGATGGATCCGGAGCAGACGTTCCTGCGGGTGCACGCGCGGCTCTCCGGGATGCTGTCGCAGCTGCTCACGCCGCGGATCCGCCTCGCGCTCGAGTACCTCTACCTCGCCGGCGCCGTCGCGCTATTCGTCCTGCTTGTCGTCATGCACACCAACTTCGTGCAGCAGGTCTGAATACAGTCTTATTTTAGTTTTGTTGTTACTGCTGCTGCTCGCACTCGCCGTGTTTTGTGTACTGAATTCGTCCTAGCTACTGTGAGTTCGATCACGCGCTGCTAGTGTGCTCTAGTTCGATGTAGAATTCACATTCAGCATCGCTCCTGTGCGCATACTATGTGGCTATGTACAAGGAGCTTTCGCGTTCCCATTCCATCCCATTTGTGGTTCATCCAAACAAAATTCTTCCTACAGATGTCCCCGACCAGGCTACTCCTTATGTCTACTGCTGTTGTGTTCATTAGTACTGGACGTTCAACCAATGCAGTTTTACGTTCCGTATGTATGTATTCACTCAGACATGCCGACACATATTTCGATGGTTCACCTTATTGAATTGTGCAAAGCTTAAATTGAACCTATCCACTTATTTTTAGTTTGCCTATCCTCAACAGGGGATTTTCATCCATGAAATTGAGGCAAAATTAATTGTTACTGAATACTGAGCCATGTGATGTTTACATGCATATGCACAAAATACCGTATTGGGCTTGAAATCATTACCTGAGTCATTCAAATAATAAGTCTTTATAGCGTATTGTAACAAGAAAGGGCTTGAAATCATTACCTGAGTCATTCAAATAACAAGTCTTTATTAATCCAAATCAGGCTCACTATCATTAGTCATGTGAACTAGCTAGAACGAGAAAGTTGATGCAATTTTCCACACGACCTGAAGGTATATAGTGTACAATAAGCTTAATATGGAAGAAAAATAAAGAATAGCTGTGGGAAAATGAAAATAATGGAAACCTGTTTGATGGATTCAGTTTCTAATTCTCTTTGATTTTGTTGTCCATATATGATATATTTGTGCCCCAATGTTTATTGTAACTTCTCATCTTTGAATTGTCTTCTGTATGTGCAGCCGGGATGCTCAAGTGAGTTTTCTGGGATTGAATTTGGAGAAGCGCAACTTGTCCAAATCAAGGTACATGTTAATATCAGGTTACCATTTTCCTTTTTGTTGTATTCTTAGCGACTCTGAAACTCTGTCATCCATTTTACCTTTCCATTCCATTCTGGAAGTAAGTAACATTCCTTCTGACTTTATCTGTTTGCAATACTAGTAACTTTATCCTATCTTGTCAATTTGAAACTTACCCCATGGTTTGTATTGTAGATTATCAGCGGTGGGCTATGGGCCAGCAGAGGTGCTTCTTACATCATGGATCTTCAGAACCTGGGTCGTTCAGCTGAGAAAATTTTAGAGGTTAACGGTGATAAGTTCAATATTTTGGCATCTAAGTTTTGGTCAACTTGGGTTGGCCCTGGAGCTAGAAGGAGTAAGCTAATGTTTAGAACTTGGAAGGGAGACAAAGAATTTGAGCCCCAATCAGAGAATGGAGCTGACACAACTGTTACCAATAATGTTCCAGGCGTATCGGACTTCAAGGCTGCTGGAGATGGTTCTGTACATCATCCTTTATCTGCTAAAGAGTCGTTTAAAGCAGCAGTAACATATTTGTTCAGAAAATGGTACCTTCGTGTTGTTTCGTTCTGGAGGAACATAAAACAACTTTCAGAGAATACCCTCCAATTAATGGTAAGAAGTTTGACCAGTATTGCTTTAAACTGCCTCCTTGTTTAACACTTTTAGTTGGTCCGTGATGGATAGTTTTTGAGGTAGCAAAAAGTCGTAAGTTCATCAGTATTCCGTTTTTTCTATAGAAATATTTAGTGCGCTTGTTCAGCTACTCTTGCTTTTGGAGAAGTGCGAGTGAAGATGCAAGTTAGTGGCATCCTATTTTGAGACTTCAAATTAATCACGATTCAGGCTAAATAAAGAATGGTCACCTAATTAGTCAAATGTTTACATGTTTATTCATTGAATATTTTATTGTTTTGTTTAATCAACAGGTCAGATCAAATTGGAATGACTTCCTACATATCATTAAGGATCTTCAGTTACCAAGCATGGATCATCTTCTTTCAACGATAGGTAATGTTTGAAGTAAACTCTCTCTCTTCTAGAATGTTGCTTTCATGAATCTTACAAACCTTGTCCTTTTTTGCTGCCACCTCTCAGCATCAATTTTCTCTAACGTCCTGCAAGCTTATGTTATTTGTTACAGTGCAGTGGTTTGAGAGAAGAAGCAAAGCATTTGAGCCTACCTATTTATATGGTGTGGAGAAGGTGAGGCTTTTCCTGGAAAATTGATATCACTTGGATGCTGTAGTACACTTCTTAGGGGCCGTTTGGCAATTGGGAAATGGGGACTGGGATTGGAAAAGGGAAATGTGTTGAGAAATCTGAACCCTTCATTTATTCATCATGTTAAATCTCAACCCTTCATTCCCTCAAATATCATTTCCCATTCCCTAACCCACCCCTCATTTCCCATTAGCCAAACACCACCTGAATGTTTAGGGCTCTCTTAGATTACGCCACTGCCACCACCAATAACTGTAGTACTGTGTCCTTACAAACTTCGGAACACTTGGGATGTCCCTCCTTTGCTGCTTTAGCACTCCATCCTCAGAGGGCTCATGAGTCACGATACAACCTCCATGAACACCAGTACGGCCACCGGTGATGAAGTGATTGACGTTCAAATCTGATGCTGCTATGTGAACCATAATAGATACAAATGATTGGAGCTATACGCCTTATCTGTCAACAGTCATGTCTGAGCTGCCACTTGCCTTACTTAAATACTGTAGTCATAGCATCCTTACCACTAACCTTGAATCGATTAGATGAAATTGCAATTACATTACAGAGGAATGTGGATATAATTTTCTTATTTGCCAAGGGGTAAATCAGAAATAGGCACTTCAACTAACTCAAACACCTTCAATCTTATTGGAGTGGCATATTTACACAAGGATGCTGAAAAGCAGTGGCAGACTTGTAATTAGGACGACTTTCCCTCTTGAATTAACTGTACACAAGCCTTGAGTTCTGTCAAGAGAAAGTACTTCCATTTGTCTGTACTTATGTGCTAGCATTGTAATCTAAATCATATTCACTTCACAAGGTTTCTTATGTGTTCATTTCTTTCTGCAGGGATATTTCTTGCTTTCGGAAGGGGCTAAACTTCGTCATGGTGTCAGAACAATCAATATCACGATTTCCGCTCGAAATCCTTGCTTTGGAAATAGGTTATTGTTCAGTCTTTCTTTAACTTCCTTGCTTTTTGTATACTTCTAAATGCAAGTAGTTGCAAGTGTTGCTGAGGTATTACAATCTTCTTGTAAGTGGAAAGTTTATATGATGTTGAAAAGAAAATCTTTCTGCACCTTTAACACGCAAAGCACACCATGTCTTGTATTTCTAAGAGCATTAGGCTATTAACAACATTAGCAGGGATCTTGTGGAATTTGCAGCTGATATTATAGTTCATCAGCTTGTAAGAGAACAAGACATTGCATATCTATCCAAATGTTTCCCTTTTTGTGCATAGTTGTGGTTCTTCCCAGTTTCTACCAGAGTTGCCATATATGTCCACCCAATAAATTCAGACAAATAGTAGGTTATGTAGAACTTTTGCTGATCTATTCATTTTTCATCTTTGAGTTGAATGCAACCTTTGGCAATATTGATCTTGAACCTGACAAGTGGAAAATGGTGACATATCACGCTTGCAATTATGATTCTTATCTGATTACAAGCATAAAATATTAAACAAGTTAATAAAACCTGCTACTTGTTTAATCTATACATAAGATTTAGGAAACAACATTTATTTGTTTCCATTTTTGTCATGTTGCTACTCTTGGGGCTCACATATGGTGTCTGGTCTGTAGTTATCCAAATAAGACGTAATAAATGACATGTTCAGCAGCAGGATCTCACCCCTAATTTTCTACGTCCCTTTCAGGTGGCAGCAACTTTTAATAAACAGCATTGTTGGCTATGATACTATACTTACAAACAGCTTGGTGAATTCTCCTGGTCATGGTATGCTTCTTGTCCAATCATGCTTCTACGAGCCTTTATCCTCAGTGGCAGAGCAATTCTACATAGTCAGAACAGACTTTGTTCATAAGCTTGAACTTGCTTGGAAGCATGTTGAACTCACTTTTAGAACTTTGGTAAATGATTGCATTACATCCTGATGTAAACTAGTCTTTTGTACTTTGGCATGATATGCAGGCTACCTATATAACTTTCAGACAAAGGAGCTTTATGATCTAAGTTATGGGCATGAACCACCAGAAGGTCCTACTAGATTTGGAGGTTTGTAATGTTTTCTCAATATATTGATCAAACCACTGGGTATTTGTACATGCCACAGGCCCACAGACATTGCAATACTAAAATATGGACAAAACTCTTAAATTTTGTAGCTGCCTCTTGATTGCCTTTGAGAACATACATAAGGCTTGTATGTCCTCTATTTGCATCAGCTCTGATGCATTGCAAATTTGGTTTTTGCAGATTACTTCGTGACAAAATGTGGTGTACTTCTGATGTCACTTTTTGTCTTTTTCACAACCACCATGTCTGTTTCGTTTACACTGAGAGAAACGCAATCCCGTATGCTTAGGTTCACAGGTCTGTGTTTCTTTCTGTAGGTTGTGACCTGGGAACAGCCTTGTGCTGAAATTTTTATTTGATCCATAATAATGCGTAACGCATTGTCCTCTGTTCTCTCTGAAATTTTCAGTGCAGCTTCAACACCATGCACGCCACCAACTGCCCACTTTTCAGTTGATATTCGTACATGTCATCGAATCATTGGTTTTTGTCCCGGTACGGGAATATTTTGGTGTTTTAAATGTTTGAAAATTGTGGCAAAAATGTTTAGCTGCAGGCTGCGACAACTGCAGAGCTCACCATTCTTTTGTTCTGATCTTTGTAGATTATGATTGGGATCCTCTTCTTTCTGTTTGAGTTCTATGATGATCAGTTGCTTGCGTTTCTTGTTTTGACTCTTGTATGGTTATGTGAGCTATTCACGATGATCAGGTATATTTTCCATAAACGTATTGCTCTAACTCCTACTGTGAATAAACGGGCTTCTATCCTTTAGGAATAGCTAAACTTTTCCAGTACAATTGTGTAGTGAGCATTTATATTCTAGGGCAGAGATTAAAAGTTATCACTCGTCCTGTAGAAATAATATAACTACATAAGGAAGCTTGCGTTGATGCATCTATACTTCGTTCAACCTAATTAACTTAAATTTCTGATCCTGTTTTTGCAGTGTGCGGACATCTATATCCATGCAGTTTTTTCCACGCTTTTTCTTGCTGTACTTCCTAGTTTTTCACATTTACTTCTTCTCATATACTTACGGTATGTATATTTCACTAGGTATCCAAATACTTAATATGGATTTTCTTCACGTTAAATAGGTAGTGATATTCCTTTCTTATGACTTATGCATTAGCTAACTCTTTACCAGGCTTCTCCTATCTGGCTTTCTCTGCTACGGCCGCGTTCATGCAGCATCTGATTTTATACTTTTGGAACCGTTTTGAGGTATGACTTCTTGCTGTTGTGCTTGTGTACTTAATCTTAACCCTTTGGTCTTTTTCTTTTTCATCCCCTTATTTTACCTTTATTTTTCTCTTTTTTCCTTCCTGTTTTCTTTTTCTTTCTTCTCTTGATGGTTCCTGCGACTTGCTTAGGATAAAAAGGTTTTGTTCTTGTTGTTGGAATTGATGCATTTATTACTATTAGATGTTTTGTTGAATTAGGAAATATCACTGCAATGCTGATTCAGTCTTGCTTGTATTAAACTTGAAAGATTCACCTCAAACCGATTTATTTATCTGGGAGATAAGGTAGCATTAAAAATGCACAGTATTGGCTCATCAGTTCCAACAATAATCCCTTGTTACCCATTGTGAATTCTTTGTATTCGCTTGTTCGTTCTTTAGGTGCCAGCTCTTCAGAGATTCATGAGGAGCCGAGCTCACATTCAACAACAAACGGGTGTCCAGATTACGTCCTCAACCATCTACACATCCACGTTACACATCGCTAGGTTAAATGTTGGGGACCCTGGCACGTTAAATGATGGCCTTGGTGGTGCTCGTGAAGCAGATGCCATATTGGTTCAGGATGAGTCTACCAGGAACCAGCAAGATGGTCAACAGAACCACTGTGAAGCTTCTATCCTTTAGGAACAGCTAAATTTTTCCAGTACAATTGTGTAGTGAGCATTTATATTTTAGGGCAGAGAGATTAAAAGTTATCACTCGTCCTGTAGAAATAATATAACTACATAAGGAAGCTTGCGTTGATGCATCTATACTTCGTTCAACCTAATTAACTTAAATTTCTGATCCTGTTTTTGCAGTGTGCGGACATCTATATCCATGCAGTTTTTTCCACGCTTTTTCTTGCTGTACTTCCTAGTTTTTCACATTTACTTCTTCTCATATACTTACGGTATGTATATTTCACTAGGTATCAAATACTTAGTATGTTTTTTCTTCACATTAAATAGGTAGTGATATTCCTTTCTTATGACTTATGCATTGACTAACTCTTTACCAGGCTTCTCCTATCTGGCTTTCTCTGCTACGGCCGCGTTCATGCAGCATCTGATTTTATATTTTTGGAACCGTTTTGAGGTATGTTTTCTTGCTGTTGTGCTTGTGTACTTAATGTTAACCCTTTGGCCTTTTACTTTTTCATCCCCTTATTTTACCTTTATTTCTCTCTTTTTTCGTTCCTGTTTTCTTTTTCTTTCTTCTGTTTTTGGTTTGCCTCTCTTGTTGGTTCTTGCGGGTTTCATCTCTAGCTTACCCGACTTGCTTAGGATAAAAAGGCTTTGTTATTGTTGTTGGAAATGATGCATTTATTACTATTTTAGATGTTTTGTTGTGAATTAGGAAATATCACTGCAACGCTGGTTCAGTCTTGCTTGTATTAAACTTGAAAGATTCACCTAAAACCTATTTATTTATCTGGGAGATAAGGTAGCATTAAAAAAAATGCACATTTGGCCCATCAGTTCCAACAGTAATCCCTTGTTACCCATTGTGAATTCCTTTTATTCGCTTGTTGGTGCTTCAGGTGCCAGCTCTTCAGAGATTCATGAGGAGCCGAGCTCACATTCAACAACAAACGGGTGTCCAGATTACGTCCTCAACCATCTACACATCCACGTTACACATCGCTAGGTTAAATGTTGGGGACCCTGGCACGTTAAATGATGGCCTTGGTGGTGCTCGTGAAGCAGATGCCATATTGGTTCAGGATGAGTCTACCAGGAACCAGCAAGATGGTCAACAGAATGCAAACTCTGAGGTGACCGCCAACAACCCAATCCAATATCAAGACCAAAACCCTCAGCAAGCTGGCAATGATCCTGCGGGCTCAGGCTCCCTGAATCCATTTGGTTCCCTTTTGCTGTGGTTGTTAGGAGGCGGAATCCATTGCTATTGTTGATTTTTCTTTTTCATCCCCTTATTTTACCTTTATTTTTCTCTTTTTTCCTTCCTGTTTTCTTTTTCTTTCTTCTCTTGATGGTTCCTGCGACTTGCTTAGGATAAAAAGGTTTTGTTCTTGTTGTTGGAATTGATGCATTTATTACTATTAGATGTTTTGTTGAATTAGGAAATATCACTGCAATGCTGATTCAGTCTTGCTTGTATTAAACTTGAAAGATTCACCTCAAACCGATTTATTTATCTGGGAGATAAGGTAGCATTAAAAATGCACAGTATTGGCTCATCAGTTCCAACAATAATCCCTTGTTACCCATTGTGAATTCTTTGTATTCGCTTGTTCGTTCTTTAGGTGCCAGCTCTTCAGAGATTCATGAGGAGCCGAGCTCACATTCAACAACAAACGGGTGTCCAGATTACGTCCTCAACCATCTACACATCCACGTTACACATCGCTAGGTTAAATGTTGGGGACCCTGGCACGTTAAATGATGGCCTTGGTGGTGCTCGTGAAGCAGATGCTATATTGGTTCAGGATGAGTCTACCAGGAACCAGCAAGATGGTCAACAGAATGCAAACTCTGAGGTGACCGCCAACAACCCAATCCAATATCAAGACCAAAACCCTCAGCAAGCTGGCAATGATCCTGCGGGCTCAGGCTCCCTGAATCCATTTGGTTCCCTTTTGCTGTGGTTGTTAGGAGGCGGTGCTTCTGATGGCATAGTTTCGTTCTTCTCTATGTTCAGAGATGTCCGTGATCATGGTCAAGATTTCACTGATCCACCTCGAAATGAAAATGATCAGGTGACATAGAACCACGAAGATGAAGTGGAAGAGGATTGAAGACAGAATGGCACTCGCAGTGGGTAATCAGGCGGCAGTGATCAATATCTGCGAAGCTGATATAATACCCACACCCTCTTCAAATGATAATGACGAATACTGATTGCAGAATATACAGACTGGTGTCGGCTGGACATACCCTGTTAGTTGTTGAATTGTATCTATTCATGATATATGTACATTCCCTACCTTCTGAATGGGCTTGCCCATTCTATCCTGTATAGAAATGTTCTTTCAGATCACAACATTCTGAAAATGTTGTGCAAATTCTTTGTACTCCCATGTGTGGGTGATGCTACAGGCAATGTCTGTATACACCTTTGACGGAATTCTACAAATCAATGGTGTGCACTCAAAGTTTCACATTGCTGTTCCAACTTCCACCTTGCAAATTAACACTTGAAATTCTGGATAATCTGATTCTTTTGAAATTCTGGATAATGTAATTCTTTATTACTGCCAATCATTGTATCTTCGCAAATAGAACAGGTTGCAATTTGCGGTTACAAATGCTGCACGTGTCTTGTCTTATGGCATTTTCTTTTACAGTATGGAGCATGATAATTAGAAGCAGAAGGGATGCGTGTGCCATGTACCAACTTTAACCGTTTTAGTTTGATTCGTTTATGAGGACTGATGGGTTATATTGGTCAACGAAGTGGATATATCTTATCTACTCGTTTTCAGGCTTTATGTTCCTTCGTACTACAAGCAAAGGTTTTTTTGGTCTTTTCTCGTAAAATTAAATTGTTCTCTATGAAATATTTGATTGACTCTTGAAATTCCCGGGTTCCAAAGTAGGTATTAAGGGATGCTCGAATGGTCTTCTGCTTTTCCCCCTTCCCTACTCTCATCTTTTTAGTGGCTAGTCTCTTTAAAAAAGGCACTATACTCCATAAAAAGGAATTTCCATGGTTACTGCCATAGAGATAATTTAAGGTACAACTTGCACCGGTTTAACGGGTCATCTTTTTAACAAAAGCCATATAGACAATTCAAAAGCTTAAAATCATGTTGAGATAACAAACAACCTACACGATTGCGCCTGAACACATGACATAGGGTTGCCACTCGCCAATAGGCACGATTACTTTGGTTCACTAAAGAGAACAAACAGCCAAACCGAAATCTCTCGCTCAGGTTCGATGACCACCGTCCTTTTTAAGCTTAAATTCCTTGCCCTTTTGAGCTCAATGAGGTTATTATTGTGATTTCGTACTGCAATTCCTTGCAACCCACAGGTACGACCTCACAGGTCCCGTTTCAAACAATTGCTACTTCGGGCGCCCACTCAGCAGACCCGAGGCGAGGCCCCCCTCTCAGCTCTAACCCAAAGGCCAACCGAAACAATTTCAAACCTCGCGTCGGCCGCCGAGCCCATTTCAAACGCCAGAAATCCCCCAAACGCAAACGCACCGAAGAAGCGGCGAGAAGCTGCGGCAGTGGTCCCTTTCCCTCTTCCTCCCCCATCTCTCCAGAGCGGAGGAACCCAAGCAGCCGTCCGCGGCGCCCAATCCGATTCGGCGTCCCGCTTCTCTTCCTCCTCATCGGAGGGATCTAGCGGGCGGTGGGCCGATGCCGCTGGGGGACGGGGCGGCGGGGATGGCGGGGGACTTCGCGCTGCCGGACGAGGTCCTGGCGGCGCTGCCGCGGGACCCGTACGAGCAGCTGGATCTGGCGCGGCGCATCACGGCGATGGCCGTGGCCGGGCGGGTGTCCGGGCTGGAGCGGGAGGCGGCGCGCCTGCGGGCGGAGGCCGCGGACAGGGACCGCGAGAACGGCGAGCTGCGGGAGCGCGTCGCGCTGCTCGACACCGCGCTGCAGGAGACCAACGCCAGGCTACGCGACGCGCTCGAGGACAATGTGGGTTTGCCGCCTGCTCTCGAGACCTGTTCTATTGCTGTGGTGAGTGATGATTCGATTTGACTTGTGCGTTGTGGGAGCAGATTAAACTCAGCAAGGAGCGGGACTCGCTGGCGCAGACGTCCAAGAAGCTGGCTCGTGACCTGCAGAAGGTGGCCTCTTTGAACCTGCCTTTTTATTTGCTGTATCCTTGTTGATATTGATTGCAGGCTCACTTTTGGTGTTGTATTGCTTGGATTAGAAAACCTGTTAGGAATGTTGGCTGGAACGATGGAATAGTAGAACCCTGTTGTGTGTGAATCCTACTAAATGTCCTCCTTGGCCTAATGTCTAAGCGTTGGTGAAGGAGATGCCTCCGTTTGAACTATTTAGCTGTACATTTCTATTTACTAGTGAAAGTGGGTTGTTATTTTCATAAGTGCTATTGAGATCCAGAGAAGGGTAGAATCCTTCAGATGTTTAATATCATCAACAAAACAGTAGTACCAAGTTGAGGATGTTTTGTCTGCCGCACTCACTCCATGTGGCAAGTAAAATGGTAATAAATTCAAGGCACGCTAGCTCCCAGAACAGTAATAGAGATAGGGGTTTATGGGCTACTTCTACGACAAGGCACGTTAAGAAGTTGTGTGTCCATTTTTGTATGAAAAATCAAGCAAAAAAGTTTTGTATCAGGACAGCAAAATGATAGCTCAGCTTGTCAGCTACACTTATCTACCTGTTTTCCTAGCATTTTTTATGCGTTAACATTCTAATTGTTTCTCTATTGTCAGCTGGAGTCATTCAAGAGGCATCTGATGCAGTCATTGCGCGATGATAGTTCATCGGTATGTTTGTCTAGTTACCCAATATCATATCATTCACTTGTATTTTCTAATTTGAGGTATGGGTTGAGGTTGACTGTTATTCTCTTGAACGCATTCTGATTCCATCTCAAGCAGCCCCAGGAAACTATTGACATTACAACATGTGATCAGCCGGTACCATCGAAAGTATCATCATGTGGAGGTTATATATACTCACATGCGAACCATCCATTTCTATTGACCATTGAAAGTATGTGACAATGATCCCTAACTGTTATTTTCTTTTGGATGTTGAAGATGGTGGATCTGTCAGCCGCCCTACGACAAATATATTGAGCGAGTCTACGGATGTTGGAAGCACGAACAGAGAAGGTCTTTTTAGCTTATCATTTATCGTTCATATCTGTAGTCATTGAGTGACAGAATATTTTTTCAGTCTTACATTCTTGGAAATCTGTTTGGTACAGCTGCAAGGCCTCCAGTCCAAAAATATTCCTACTCATCACACATCACCCCTCGACTTACTCCAGAAGCCACACCTAAAATAATGTCCGCTTCTGTTTCTCCGAGGCGGATGTCTACCACAGCAACACCAAAGTTGATGTCTGGTGCTACTTCTCCAACAAGATCTCGAATTGAAACGCACATGTCAATGACGCCATGGTATCCATCAAGCAAGCAATCCTCTGCAGCTAACTCACCTCCACGGGGACGTCCCAACCCAGGTTTCATTTCTCTGAAGAGATACTGCTGGCTGAAACTATCTGTTACTCCTACATTACTAGCATAAATATTGTTAATGCTGGATCTTTCAGGTCGCACTCCTCGTATTGATGGGAAGGAGTTCTTCCGTCAGGCTAGGTTGATATCATACCCTCTTTTATACATGGTCTGCAAATTTGATGCATGATTATCATAGTAACAAGCTAACAAGGATCATTACAACTTATAGGAGCCGTTTATCATACGAACAATTTGGAGCGTTCTTAGCCAACATCAAGGAGCTCAATGCCCATAAGCAGTCTCGAGAGGTTGGTTGTTTGGGTCTCTATACTGATTTGCTAATTGATATCCTGTTGTGTTGGACTCTAAACCATGTAACGTTGATGTCTCAACCAGGAAACTCTCAAGAAGGCTGAAGAGATATTTGGTCCAGACAACAAGGATCTTTATCTCTCTTTCCAGGGCTTGCTAAATCGTAGCATGCCGTCGTAATCATGTTGCTATTCACTCAGTGAGATTCTATTAAATTTTGAGCTGCAAGATCTCCATCATCCATATCCTATGCTCTGACAAAGTTTAATAACTAAAATGAGCCAAATTCTTGTTGGAATTGCAGTTAATATGATGTTACTGTATTAGTAACTTATCGCCACGTTGCTGCGGAAGAGCGATGTCTAGCAGCAACTTTTTGTCCCAGGATCTACATTAGCTCTTGCTACTATCAGATCTCCCTCTGAACAGTAGGGCTGTTGTTTATGTTAGTGTTGTACTTCCTGAAACAGGAGAGCGTTTTGCCCTCCTCATTAGGTTACAGTTTGTTCAGTGGGGCGTCCCTGTAGCATTGCAAAACAAACTTGAGAAGTATTTCGCTATATTCACCTGCAATGGTCTCTTATCTTACTTTGAGCAGGCTCATTTTTTATTTGTTATGCTTTTTCTCTTTGTGTGTGTGTGGTGGGGGGACTGAATTGCTTCTGCTCTGAAAGTCCCACGAGTTTGTTTCACATGTGATATTTGGCAGATAATTCGGGAAACACTGACAAAAAAACTAAACACCATACACAGATAAAGTTACCTGCGTTTTGATAGCAGATTTCACATGTTTAACTTAGCAAATTCTACCAGCTTCAATGCATAGCATGATGCACACCAGTTCTGTAACATTGTTCCACCTCCACATGGAAGGACAGCCAAAAAAAATCTCTGGACATACTGAAAGCTACTACTATTGGAGAAGGCCTCTATGTTTCACCTTCCTCCCTGTGTCACGCTCTTACAGCGCACACTAGCGATATACTTAGTACTCTTATGTACGAACTACCAGACCATTTGTGACTTAGAACGTCACCTGATCAGTGATCACACGCTAAATGAGCTGAACGAACCTAACTTGACCTGACCCCAAAAGCACCTGATGCAGTCGGCCATCCCTAGTAGGACCAGAGCTGGGAGTCGTCCATGCTGTAGGGCTGGTCGACGACCATGTCCAGCAGCTCCGGCGTGGCCTTGCAATGCGCCTCCGGCTGCTCCGTCTTGGGTGACGACATGGAAGACGGCGAGCCGGTGTTGGTGCTGGTGCCGCCGCAGCCTCGGGTCGCCTTGAGCCGATGCGCCATGTAGGCGTTGTTCATGTTGAGCCTGACCATCTCGGCCTGTGCCAGCGCCAGCTGCGCCTGGAGAGTCTCCACCTGCTGCTGCAGCGACGAGATGGCGGCGACGCAGCCGTAGACCGGGTCCCTGACGCGCGCGTTCGCCTCGTACACCAGGCTGCTCACCGCGTCCCCTCGGTGCTGATCCGGTATCTCCTGCATTTGTTACATGGAAAAGTTTCAGAACATGGATACCAAAAATGTACTTTAATACTGACAACAAGTAGAATATACGCACGGCAGAGTAGAACATATTTGTGATCATACATACCATAGATACAGCGACAAGTTAGCAGATATTCGTCTTCATACTAGCACATGAGAAAGAGACAGTTTAAAAGACTATGGTGTAGTATGACAAAGAAGGGGTGCTCATTGGTTATCTTGTCCCAAGAAAAAGATTGGGGACATGTTTGCATGTTTGGTGCAGCCGAAAGCTTCCTTTCAAACAGCATGTGCCTGCATTCACTTGTCTGAAGATGATGGCTGCTCCAAATAGAATGCGGCCGTACACTACTGATAGACTGTTTCAGACGGCTCGACACATGGGAAAAATCTTTGGTTTGGAGATATGGTCAAGGCCTCAAAGGCAAGGAGGCTACAACAAGTCCTTGTCGACTTAATTTGTACCAAACAGATATCTATGCTTGCTAGACATGGCCCTGGCCCCTGGGCACATGCTGATGGAAAACGCAGCAGATCTATTTGGTTGACTTCTCTACTGATCCGGGTGATAGTTTGAGAGGATGCATGAAGGGCCCCTAGCAGTGAAAGTGGCATATTTGCCCATGCCTTGTCGAGTTCATGATTACTGAATTCTTGACACATTACAAAATACTAGTTTCTGGTTAAAACTGAAGAGACTTCGTGAACTCTGCATGTGGACTTGTAGTCAGTACCCTCTACACAAGGAAGGCCCCCACTAGGCTGCTAAATTCCAGAGAGATTCTTCAGTTAAATAACAAGCTCAAAACACATCAATTTGAACATCGATACAAATTGATAAACTGTAAGCTAATCAAATTCCCAGAGCAACAATTACCTATAGGCTAAAAAGCATCATCGGTCATCACTTTGAACATAATGTAGCCAAATTACCGGAGCAACGTGACGTAAAGGCCAAAAGCATCATAATATGAGCATGCTAGGAAAAGTTAGATACGCAAAAAATGTGCTGTTTTGGCGAAGCAGTCCTCCATGGACAGAGATAACAAGGCAAGCATCCGCCCCAGAACTATCTACATCTACAGCACACTGTGACAAACTCTTAGTCCAAACAAAGCTTGTCCAATTAAAGAATCAGCATAGGGATTCGAGGACAACATTGAGCATGCCATATTTACCCCACTCCTTGACAGGCTCGCGATATGAACTGACACACGGATGGTATGAATTGACACAACGACGACAGAAGTAGAGAATTCGGTGGGAAATGGAAAAGATGCTACGCTAGAACCAGCTGATGTTAGAGAGGTCAAGAAATCCTCAGCTTGATCACCAGCACGGACACCCCTTTGAATTCAAGGGCATTCAGCTGAATGCCCAAATTCTTGACAAAAACTCCATATACAAGTAGATGTGCTATGCACCACCTTGAAAAATGATCAAATGATGCACATTCAAGACCAAAAAGATGTTAGAATCAAGTATATTTCTTACTGCAAGGCATGAATCATGTAGTATGTTTGCAAATTGGACCAGAAATATAAAAATACTCATCAATCTATGCTCTCTTTTTTTTCCGCACTACATTCAAAGTTTGAATGCCCATGGCACAATTTCTGGGTCCGCCACTGAGCACGGTGAAAGGGGGAAAGGAACAAAGAAAGGGAAAAACTCCATCACCACCAGTGCTGACCAGAGAAAGAGCTAACTGAATCGATATATCCCTAAAAGCATCTCCATTGGAAGGACACTAGATATATATATATAAAAAAAGTGCGCTCTTTGGCAAAAGCATTCCACCTGAGACACAGACACCAAACCGGCACACTAATAACACTGGAACTATCAACATCTGCCGCCCACATTGGCCAATTCTGGTCCAAACATAGCAAGCATTTAGCATACGCAGATTTTTTTGTGCGTGCCCATTGGTTGCCATATCTGACCAGCAAACTAGGAAGAGAGCTCAAACAGCGTGTAAGACCTCAAAACTGAAGAGTCTTTAGAGCAGATTCCCTGGTTGATTTAAGAATGCGCAGCACAAGGAGAATGAGCACAGCAGCACCTGAAGTTTGGAACTACTGGCGTGGAAATCTAAAAAACAAAGACCCTGAACTAGCTGCACACACAACGACACGAACGGGGCTACTCGAGCTGCTCGATACAACGAGGCGTTCACTGATGTGACGACAGGCAAAGAAAATGCTCGGAACAATCGGCGCCGCGTGGTCAGAGAAAGGCATCAATCAAGGTGCGTGGTGCAACGGGCGTGGCAGTCTCGCAGAGCGGTGTGCACCTGGAGCAGCTTGCGGACACGGCCGGCCCCGAAGACGCGGTGCACGTCGGCGAAGTCCTGTGCCGCCTTGGACGACGTGAAGTAGGGCGCGAAGACGCAGTCCTCCGCGCACCGCCGCCGGTACATCTTGCACGCCGCGCACGGCGTGGCGCGTCCTCCGCCGGCTCCCTGCACTCCCGCCCTCGCGCCGTCCGCCACCACCGCCGCCGTTTCCGTCATCGCCAAGAACGAACTCTGGAACGAAACAAGGAGTGCGCGCGCCGCACCTCTCGGCCTCGCCGGATATATGATTGGCTGATGCCGAACTGGGCGCCTGGCCGCGTCCCAGCTGTGGCCCCCGGCTTTTTCGCGGAGGCAGCGCCTGGCACTGGCACTGGCAGATTGGAAGAGACAGAACTGTCTTGAGCAGCAGGGGACAGAGTCACAGAGGGCGGTTATCCGCGGTGGAGTTTTGTTGCCGAGTCTTGCACGAAAAAGAGCAGATTTTCTTTTTTTTCGATAAACCGCAAGCTGTTTGGATCACCATGATCCCTAAAACACCGGGGCTAGGAGAAGAAACAACTCTGATGGTCAGGTCACGGGGAGAAAAAAATGAAGCCGGCCGGGTTCTCGGCAAAGCACTAGTGCACCTGAGGTGCAAGACAAATAGATGGAACATCCATGCTGACTGGCGCAACAAGAGAAGGGTGCCGGACCCGGTAGTACATGGCTAGGATGCCAGACGCATATAAGCCGGAGGCGCGATCCAACAAAGGCAATCGCAGGAGCATCAGCGAGCTTTCGTACCTGGAGCAGCTTGCTGACATTGCTGGCCCCGAAGACCTTGTGCACGTTGGCGAACTTGTGCGGCTCCGCCGGCGGGAAGTAAGGAGCGAACACGCACCCCGACGCGCACCGCCGCCGCAGCAGCTTGCA
>LAPY01001759.1:39259-54522 GCA_000970635.1 Eragrostis tef
AATACAATTTGTCTTTTTTTCATGTACAAATTGAATTTTAATTTAAAATTTTGTATGGATGTAGTGAATATCACAATGTATATCAGAAAAATATACCATTAATTTTTCATTGTCATTTTCAATATGCTATTGTATCCGAAGGATTACTTAATTATCGAATATATCAACACATCAAGATAATGATAAAAATATTTTCTATTTTTATAACATGAGTTACGATGTCTACTATCATCTCGTAAAATTTGAACTTAATGCCACACTTGTGCGTGGAGAAATAAAAAACACAAATTGTATTAGAGAATTAATTAAAACAAGTGACATAGTTTGGAGGGTAAAATGAACCAAAAACTAGTACTAGTTCAGAGAGTTATGTAGACTTTGACTACATTTTACTTGGACGTTTTTCTTCTTTCTAAAATCGCATGAACCTCCGTTTGCAACCAAGGAGTTCTCACTTTTTCCCTAAAAAAAAAAAGGAGTTCTCACTTTTACTATTCGATCAAGTGGGCAGAGAAGGGAGCAGTAGATGGGTTGGAACAGTTGTGTTCAACAGTGCATGTCATGGAAGGGCGTCGTGGGAAAAGCGCGGACCGAATCGCGTCTTCCGTGGCAGGGATTCTGACGGAGCCTCCCCACACGTTGCTCTGTCGGCCGAGCGTGCAGTTACGGCAGCTGTGAATCACGATTCCCATTCGCGATGAACCTGCCGCATCAGCAGCAGAAGAAGAAACACGCGACACTGCTCTGCGGCGCGGCAGACAGACCAACAGCACGACAGACCCTCGTTTCCACTCTGTTCCGGACACCATCACTGCGATCTCACTGTGCAGTCAAGCCAGTCCATAGCTCCACACTCCACACTCACGAATCGCACGCATGGCTCTCTGGACCTGGACAACGCGACTGTGCAATTCTGTGTAAGACAAGGGTTCCTGAACCTGTCACTAGTTCATGGAATCGGGCCGTTCCATGTATGAACGCGTAGGACATACATTCCCCGTCCCCCTCCTGTTTGTGCATGCACAATGCTCAACAGCAAGCAAGTACGGTACTGTACGTGGTTTGAATCCTTTGCCATGAACTGGTGTTCTTTTCAGCAAGTTTCCTGATCGCCTCACATGCACCAGCGACTCGAAGCAGCTTCTTTTCCTTTTCAACGGGGGAAAGCGAAAGGACATCGTCCTGATCTTGTAAATTAAACAACAAACATTTTCTAGTTGCACCAAGCAGGAGTAGCTCGCCATTAAACCAGCTAAAGTGTTACACTAACATAAGACCCCATAGAGCTGCGAGCGCTGACCAAATAGTGGAGTCCAATCCCTACATTTGGGGGCGCATGTAGTTTGGTCTTTGTTCTTTTTCCACTACCAAGGTGTGCACTGGTTCGTGAAATTGCCGTCAGTGAGCGGCTAATAGACAAAGACTAGCTCGTAGGTGTGGAGTAGCCGGCCGCCGCGTAGGAGACAGGAGCATTAATGAGCTACAATCTCCCACTGCTTGGTAATAGAGCCACTGATGATGATCCTCTCGAGTGCAGACAATATGATACACCGGCCTGCCTGATGCACTGAAGATGATCCTCTCGAGTATTGTCTACTGCTTCATGTTGCTGTGCGTGAAATTGTTTCTGTCAATATCTCAAATAAGAAAACGATCGATGGGGCCCTTCTCATTATCTTCAGAGTTAACGCACCGGTGGATGATGGATTGGTTGATGCAACCAGCAGAACCTCAGTGCCTGCCTGTTTGTGTTGGTTTTGGGGACATTTGGCCGAGCCTGGAGCTGAAGCTGTCACTCCAGGATTGCAAAACCGTCGGTTACCGACCGGTAACCACGATTACCGGACTAACCTGTCCGGTTTGGTTTCTTCGGTTTACCGGTTTTCAAGTTTGAATTTAAAACGAATTTGAAAATTTGACAAATTTTGTTCGGTCTTCATCGGTTTGACCAGTAACCGGCCTTACCGGTTGGAACGGTCGGATCGGTAAGGTAAACCTTGAGTGTCACTACAAAAATGTTCAGAATATATCCAGAGCATGAGACTTCGAAATATTCTGCTCGGAGGACTGAAGATACATACCCCGCCCGGAAAAGCAAGGAAGTCGATGAATCTCTCGCTGCTCTTGGTCTAACATTTTGTGCGTTATGGTGTTCTCGTGTTGGTTGTGTGTACTACCCAAGAATTCTTCCCGAATTGTGGTACTGCCAAGTGTGCTAGAATGGCGGGCGTCAACCCTTCTTTTCTTTATCCCTTTTTGTTCGATCTTAGCTTATAAAAACAGATTGCCTGACTCCAAAATGGCAAATCTTAAGTGTAGACGATAAGTACAGTCAGGTACAGCCATGGGTGACTCAGCAGGAAATCTTAAGGGTAACCAGAAGTACCTTAGGTACCATTTCCCCACCAAGAAGGTGTGGCAAGGAAAGCACACTACACACTCAGCATTCCTCATAAAATTCTGAGCAATGGGTACCGAAACTATAACAAGGTAAATTCAGTACCAAAAGCCACAAGTCTTATGCAAGGATCCTTCTGTGCTTAATTCTTGCTGCGGCCACGCCTAGACGGCACGGTGGTCCAGCCATCTGCGTCAGGGGCAGGTTTGGAAGGTTTCGGCTTGTCCACTGCCATCTGCTGCTGAGTTGCTTCATCATCCATCATTTTTGCATCGCCCTCATCGTCTGAACTATCACTATCATCGTCCTCATCGACTATCTGCTCATGACAAAGAGAACAATTAAACCTTAAATAGGAGGGGAAGGTGGATGGTCATGCTACCAGAAGGTGCAAGAGTGTACACATACAACAAACTATTTGAAGGGTCTTCTAACAAACATGCCTCCACTAATTCATCTTAACATTCTAGAACAGAGTAGTTATGACTATGGCTATATGCTTACATGACCCTGGATCTCATCCCCTATTAAAATATTAGCCCTTATTTGGTGCACAACCATAATTGATGAACATTTGTGTGAACAACCTCAACCTCCATAGCAAACCAGCACAAACAGTCAGCTTAAGAAGATCTGCTTCATCCATTTCTCAAATATAACACGCAACCAAACACTAAGCTTCAACCAGGGCGATATTGAAACAACCAAAGTATCAAGTGGTTTGTGTGATTCATGAAATCAACGGCTATGTTCAAATTCACCTCTGAAAACAAGTACTTATAAAAGGTTTCTGAAAATGTGAACAATTAGAGATCACATTGCCCATGCTCCCATCTCAAATTAGGAATAATGTTTGATCTCAACATCATCTTTCAGAAAGAACCAGAACACAAAAACACATCCAAAATTATGTCACAGGTTCACAGCGAGGCAAAAGGCATACACATTAAAAAGATCAGACCACATTACTCAACAGTCCATAATAAATTGCACATCCACCTAACAAAACATAAGACCATGTGAAAGTGAAGACGATAACATTTTGACACTGAATTTCATCATAGGTAAGGACTTTGTGATGACTTACTAGGAAGCATAAAAGTTGGTGAATGCCTACTTTCTGGAACACATGATTTAATAGAATGAAACAGCAACTGCATACCTGTCTACTTTGGGAAACAGAATTCCCCGGAGCACGTGAATTCCTTAGCTTCTCTATTGATGAATAGTTTCTGTGCTGACATTCTTCATGCATAATCAATAGTTGTTCAGCAACCTGTTTGGAAAAAAAAAACTAATGAACACATGTCATGCTGTCTATGAACAACTTTACAAGCTCAAATAGGTTACGGCGTTGTGAATAACCTCATGATTCCTTGCTGACAGACTAGATGAAGTAAGGTGTCAAATATAACAAGCTCAAATTCTTTTGAACAGATAGTAGTAATATTCAGTAAAATGTCATCTAAAAACAAAATCTAACCAACCCCAGCACTCTTATAAGTTCTTTGGCTATCCATCTGGCACAAAACTCAAAGGCAAATGACATACTACCTCCATTCCAAATTACTTGTCATTCTAGACTTCAACAGTTTCTCAAATTAAGACTTCAACAGTTTCTCAAATTTCACTTCCGAATACACCTTTCTCTCTTCCTAATACATCTCTATTTCTCTCCTCCTCGGTTCCTGTTCACCCACCTTTTCCACCTCTTTAATTCCCGTGCCTAGAGCTAAAACGGCATCCATTTTGGAACAGAGGTAGTAATACAATAAGGTAATGTCATGCATATTTCACAATCATGTCTAATAATTTTTCGACATAACCCATTGGCAAGAGCATTAAATTCATGATGCTGATAAGAGAGACTAATGCTGCAGAACTGGCAATGAATAGGATCGATCAGTTATGAAAATAACAATCAGGTCCAAAACACATTAATGTACAAATTAAAATATATCCATTTTTCGCAAATAGCATTTAGTAAATTGCCCCCCCCCCCCCCCCCAAAAANNNNCCCCCCCCCCCCCCCCCAAAAAAAAGGAGCATTTAGTAAATGCACTAGCTATAGATCAAGAATAACCATCTTTTTCTGTAAACAAAATAAAGAGATCGACATACAGATCCACACTGGGTTACAGTAATATAAGTTATGTATCCATGTAATTTTAGTTAGAACAAGATTCAGGGAAATACTTGATCAAGTTAAAAGGTTACAGATTGGAGCTAAACATGAAACAGTAGAGAAAATAAGTACCTCTTCAACACTACCATCCTCGAAGTCAGCATTGAATGATTCAGATATAGTGTCATACATCATATCGACCAAGTCTTCAAAATAGTGTGGACCTGAAAAGGGCATTTTTATTAATAAAATGCACCCAAAAGGGCTTAAGATTATGAAACTGAACTCACAACTAAGCAGTAAAACCATGTATGCCGTAACAAAACCTCATGTCACAACACATCCTAATGATTTCCTAAGATGTAAAAAACCTCATCTCGATAACATTTTGTTGGTATGTATGGTTTGAGACGCTTGATAAAAATTGGAGGTTTGTTAATCAACAACCAAAGGGAATAGATTAAGGTTTACTTTAGCGATTGTACTAATTTCAAGCACACTCTGCATATCCTTACACAACATTCTATTTATTCATATTTTACTTAAGATTGTCCAGAGAAAGATGGCATTTCTGTCCCTCTTTCATAGAAACTAGCCAGTTAGGGGAAAAGTATAGAGAGGGAAATAATACAAACTTACAGAGAAGTAGCGTTCTAGCATGACAGGATCCAGTTTTCTTAAAGAGATTACTTGGCACGTTTCTGGGTACGATCAAGAGATTATAATAAATCTGTGTGCACTCTTGACATGGACACTAACAGCATGCTTATGAGAAGAATTCTCGTCCAGAAATGATTTACTACTCCATAGCACATGGCAGCTGTTTGGTTCCCGTTTATTAGGAAATATAGTAACAATTCTAGACCCCAAGTCCTAAAAGATTCCATTAGTTCTGAGTTCTGAACAGAAACCGGTATTGATCCATAATGGGGAATATTTTGGTAGAGAGATTGGGAAACTTGAAACTGCTAATCGTTGGTAGCTAGCATGCTGTTCTGCCACAACAGCTGATGGAAGTGTCGTTATTGTTCAATGTAATCGTGCCCAAGCAATCTTGCTATATACAGCTTACTGTACTAGTACAAAGTAGGTTAACTGCTGTTACAAGAGTATTCAACTGTCTTCACGATTAGCGCAATTTCACTAGCAAGTGTACCAAAGAGGTTACCCACTCTATTTCATCGGTTGAAATTGGCTACCTAGCCATCTTTTCCACTATGCAGTATTCACAACAAACCGAACGGGCGGCCTACAGTTTAAATGGCGGTATCATAATAATTTGAAATGATAAATTCATACTCATACGGAACAGTGAAAGGATAATGTTTTCTTCCGCCATGAATCAAACTTACGTGTGATCTAAAATATCAAATACCAGCTCGGAGGAGCCACGGGTTACGAATGCCAAAGAAATATCAAACCTAGCTTGGATGAGCCAAGGGACGTGTAGCATGCCAACGAAAGCATCACCTTATAATCGATCCCAATTTCAAATTCCCGCACGAATATAGGAGTACTACGAGACTAAATTACCATAAACACGATAAAAGAGGCACCTTTACTACTAGATAGATCCCACCTAAAGGCGGGGACAAATATCGCAGGATGTTGAAGGAAAAGGAGCAATACGAACCCTTGGAGTGGCAGAACCAGGAGAGTATGGAAGCGCCGAGCTGGTCGGCCTTGGCACGGGAGTCGCGGCCGCCCCACTGGTTCTCCACAGCCATCTGCAGCGCCGTCCACCGCTCGAACACGAGGCCGACGCCCTCGCTAAGCGCCGCTGCCCCCTCGGGGGAGAGCGGGCCGCCGCCGCCGCTGTTAGATGTGGCCATGGTGTCGCGAGGTTACGGGGCGAGAGCTGGGGGGGCTAGGGTTTTGGGCTTTGCGGCGGCAGCGGCGAACGGCGGCGCAGCTGTGTTTTGGGATGGCGAGGAAAGAGGCTTTCTCCTACTGTCAGATGACTGCGATCTGGACCGCTCAATTTGGCATAGCAGAGCTGACCAAAAAGGCCTGCCTTTTTTCCTTTACTAAATGTTTTTTTAAATAAAAAAATTTTTATTTTAAGATGAAATAACGTCTCGGGCCCTGCACAACCAGAGTACAATTACCCTTTATATGTCAACAACAAGGCTAGCCAATACAAATCAGGCTTAAAACACCTAAAAAACCAAAAAAAAAATCATCCCGCACAACACCTAAAACAAAGCCTACAATGTCAATTACTTTGTTGTTGCAATAGATCCTGAAAGAAACTATTGTCGTTGTTTAAATAACACTATAGAAAGCTCTTTCCGGACCATCATGTTCACTATAAAAGACCTAATTTACCTACCTGTTTTATTATGTAAATATGTGTTTTTCAACAAAGTAGTTGCGAAAGTGTTCGTCTTGTTTCTATTTTAATAAACATATATGATTTAACAATTTAGATATGAGAAGTCATCACTATAATAACTCAATTACACAAGCTTTTTTCTCGCTCATAATTGTTATTTTGTTCATATTTCTTTTCACATAATCTAAAGATTCTAAACACCATCATATATCGTGCGAGTTATGAAAGGATTTAAATTTGAAACAGGAGTCATCAAGAAGCTTATTTAGTGTCATTAAATTAAATTTTGTTTGTGTTAAGAATCCCCTCTTTTGATAGCCGTCATTTCCTAATATCTATTTTCTCACTAATTGCAGAGCAAATACGACCCTAATGTACTATTGTTTTCTGTACCAATAACTCATTTGTTTTCTTGTAATAATTCTAGTGTTTCTGAAATCTTGGCGCAATGCTTCCTTCTGACGTGTAACTTTTTACAACAATTCTCAAGATCACAAGATGTTGTAGCCTAGATTCAGCTCTTCCTAACTCATTTTGTTCTTTCTTCTTCTTCAGGCTTTGCCTTGCCTCAATACCCTGGCCAATTTTTGGGCAGTGAACAGCTCAGTCGGCCCCTGGCTTTCATCAAGCAAGGCTTTCTCAGGCCCGGCCCAGAGACTGGTGTACATGCCAGAAAGGGTCGCGCGCGCTCGTGTCGGTAGGGATGGCAATAGGGCGGGTACGGAGCGGGTAGAGGAAATCCGTACCCGCCCCGTCAAGCGTGCCTGGTAGAAATCTCTACCCGGCCCCGTCCCCATAGGTGGAAAATCCATCTCCGTCCCCGTCGGTTAACGGGGCGGGTACCGGGTACCCATGGACGATGGCTGAGGAAGAGGAACAAGAGAGAAGAAGAGAATAAAGTTAGGGTTTAGATGATGGAAGGTGGGTTGGACTGCATTTTTTGGTCTAGGTGGGTTGGGCTGATCTTTGTTCTAGTGATTTTTTAAAATTTTGGGTCCCTGTCGGGTTCCTATAGGTAAGATTCAACCCCCGTCCTATACCCGACTCAGGCACGGGGACTACGGAAACGTCCCCCGTACCCGGCCTCATCGGCGCGCTGTGTTTTGGGATGGCGAGGAAAGAGGCTTTCTCCTACTGTCAGATGACTGCGATCTGGACCGCTCAATTTGGCATAGCAGAGCTGACCAAAAAGGCCTGCCTTTTTTCCTTTACTAAATGTTTTTTTAAATAAAAAAATTTTTATTTTAAGATGAAATAACGTCTCGGGCCCTGCACAACCAGAGTACAATTACCCTTTATATGTCAACAACAAGGCTAGCCAATACAAATCAGGCTTAAAACACCTAAAAAACCAAAAAAAAAATCATCCCGCACAACACCTAAAACAAAGCCTACAATGTCAATTACTTTGTTGTTGCAATAGATCCTGAAAGAAACTATTGTCGTTGTTTAAATAACACTATAGAAAGCTCTTTCCGGACCATCATGTTCACTATAAAAGACCTAATTTACCTACCTGTTTTATTATGTAAATATGTGTTTTTCAACAAAGTAGTTGCGAAAGTGTTCGTCTTGTTTCTATTTTAATAAACATATATGATTTAACAATTTAGATATGAGAAGTCATCACTATAATAACTCAATTACACAAGCTTTTTTCTCGCTCATAATTGTTATTTTGTTCATATTTCTTTTCACATAATCTAAAGATTCTAAACACCATCATATATCGTGCGAGTTATGAAAGGATTTAAATTTGAAACAGGAGTCATCAAGAAGCTTATTTAGTGTCATTAAATTAAATTTTGTTTGTGTTAAGAATCCCCTCTTTTGATAGCCGTCATTTCCTAATATCTATTTTCTCACTAATTGCAGAGCAAATACGACCCTAATGTACTATTGTTTTCTGTACCAATAACTCATTTGTTTTCTTGTAATAATTCTAGTGTTTCTGAAATCTTGGCGCAATGCTTCCTTCTGACGTGTAACTTTTTACAACAATTCTCAAGATCACAAGATGTTGTAGCCTAGATTCAGCTCTTCCTAACTCATTTTGTTCTTTCTTCTTCTTCAGGCTTTGCCTTGCCTCAATACCCTGGCCAATTTTTGGGCAGTGAACAGCTCAGTCGGCCCCTGGCTTTCATCAAGCAAGGCTTTCTCAGGCCCGGCCCAGAGACTGGTGTACATGCCAGAAAGGGTCGCGCGCGCTCGTGTCGGTAGGGATGGCAATAGGGCGGGTACGGAGCGGGTAGAGGAAATCCGTACCCGCCCCGTCAAGCGTGCCTGGTAGAAATCTCTACCCGGCCCCGTCCCCATAGGTGGAAAATCCATCTCCGTCCCCGTCGGTTAACGGGGCGGGTACCGGGTACCCATGGACGATGGCTGAGGAAGAGGAACAAGAGAGAAGAAGAGAATAAAGTTAGGGTTTAGATGATGGAAGGTGGGTTGGACTGCATTTTTTGGTCTAGGTGGGTTGGGCTGATCTTTGTTCTAGTGATTTTTTAAAATTTTGGGTCCCTGTCGGGTTCCTATAGGTAAGATTCAACCCCCGTCCTATACCCGACTCAGGCACGGGGACTACGGAAACGTCCCCCGTACCCGGCCTCATCGGCGCGGGTACCCGGCGGGTAACCGGCCCCCGTCCCCCGAATTGCCATCCCTACGTGTCGGTAACACGGTTACACGAACCTTCGTGGCCACGGAAACGGGCCGGAAACCGCGTCGGACTCGCTGACGCGTCCCGCACATCTCAACCCCGCCCCGCCACCTATAAATTCTCCAGCCTCCGCCGCCGCCTCTCCTCAGCCACGCGCCTCCGCAAAAATTCCCCAATCGCGGAATCGCTTCGACTCGCCTACCTTCGCACGCGCCGCCGAACCCTAGCTCCGGCGACGCCTCCAGATCCGGCGGAATCGGCCGCTCCTCCGCCCCCGGGCGCCGCGCTGCTTCACCTCCGCTCCCCGGCGTCCTCTATCGGAGTCCTTCGCTCGAGCTTTCCCCCCGCCGGCGTCGCCAACCCGAGGATTCCTGCGGCTCAGTCTTCGATTCGACGACTCCGACCGTCCCGCCTCAACAGAAGGGATCCGCGAGCTGCCGCCGTCGCCGATCGCCTCTCCGTAGATCGAATTTGATCTGTAACTCTCTATCGTTGTGATTTTGTGTGTTTGACCTGAGGGGTAAAAATTTCAGGCCCTCTCGTGATATTATTTTGTGAGAAAGAGGGGCCTGCTAGGGCAAGCACAGAGAAACTCTCCATCCATCATGGGTGTTGTGTATTACAAATATAAGAGTGAAAAGGATGTCTATTCTATGCCTTTGGCATATTCTTTTATTTCCGTCTCTGAACTCAAGCAGCTTATCTTGACGAGCGATCGGCACGGCCGCGGGCGCACCTGCGGCCGGCGAAGGTTTGTGTTAACGCCAAATAATTCCATTAATTATTGATACGAGTCCGTTAAATGTTTATATTCCAGTGCTAATTAGTATCCAAATCTTAAATTTCTATATTTCAGTACTAAGTTATGCAACACAATTAGTTCCAAAACATATAAAATCATGTGCAAGTCGTCGTTTAGTGATCCAAATTCTGGGAGAATACTTGTGACTCTCTTAAGATGTGTGGATCAATCCGCCTTGAAGAAGGCAGGGCTCTGTACATAAGCTTGCATTACTGCGAAACATTTAGTTCATCTCATGCCTTACGATTCATGCTTCAACTCTTACAGGAGTGATCACCAGAGTTGATTAAAGATTCATGCTGTGTTTTGGTGGATAATTATTGGAATTTTCTTATGCATTATATTAAAATCAGTACATACATTTTTGTGTTGCTTGTCGATGATTCTCCCAACTATTTCAGTTCTCTGTGCTGTGGTACTGTACTTGCTATGTCTAGTGCAAACTATTCCGACACTGCCACAAATTGTCCATTTCATTAGGTCTCGTAATCGTATTCCTGTGTGTTCTCGTTTTTCAGAATAATGAGAGGTGTATTTGTCCACGACGTAATTGCAAATCTGTCCATGTAATTTGTTCCTGAGTGTTCATCGGCGGCAAAACTGTTACATCCGGGGTCACATGCTCCATATGTAACTGGAGGTTATCCTGCCGATTGCACCTTATAGCTCCCATGTAAAACGTTTAGTTGTGAATTGCGCTCAATTATGCCATTCTTTTTCCTTTTGTTGAAATACTATGTGTTAGTCCAGTAAGCCCCCCCCCCCCCCCCCCCCCCAGATCTCATTGCAAGATGCTCCTTGTACTTACAGAGCAGTTGAAGTGGAATGATTGACACTTTCTGTTTCCTGTGTTTGTTCATGAATGCAGATTATACAGATGAAAATGCGATGATACCGCAAAACACAACTGTTTTGGTTCGCAGAGTTTGTTTTGGTCTCCTCGTAAGTCTCCTCAAATCTTTCCTTTTACATTTTAAATTACCGTTGCTCTATTTGCTGTAAGAGGCTAAGGGCCTGTTTGGCATGGCTCCAGCTCTGAGATCCATGCAGGAGATGGAGTTTGTAAAATAGATTAAAATATTTTACTTTATTAGTTTTAATCTCAAACAAAAAGAAAATGACTCAACAAAAGATCCTTAATTTATTTACAGCTCCAGCTCCACGGATTTCTGGAGCTAGCTATGTATGCCAAACACCCCCTAAGATTAAGAGAAATTTAAAATCATATTGGACTGTTCATGTGGAACCTAGATTCATCTGGAACTTGCTATCATTTGAGCTTTCTTCTCTAAGCTAATGCTTAGACTGTTCATATATCTTTTTTTTTTTCTGCTTAGACAATTTGTTTGGTATTTGGAATAATTGGAGAAATGGAAATAAAAACTATCAAAGGAATTCTGTCCATCCTAGTTACTCCCCTGTCAACATGTTGAATGAAAAATCTCCGTCTAAAAGCTCTTGACTGGACTGTCCTTGCAAGATCTGGCTTAAAACAGTAGGAAGCAGGGCAGAAAATAATGTCTAAATATATGTTTTTTGTATATATACTAATAATGTTATTTAACTATAAATGCAGGCGAAAAGTTACTGAGGGCTGTTCTGTACCTTCGAACAAGTCAGTAGTCACAGATTCTAGTTCAAAGTCGTTGTCATCAACAGAAATACAAGATGAAGACGCTGCTATCACAGCAGTGATTGATGCGGCCGAACTCAAATTGTAAGCTCACCTCATTTTCCTTCCTCACAGAATAGTAGTATTTTTTTATAGTACCTTAACTAATGATTATCTCATTCGTTGGTGCCTTTTAGGGAAGATCATCAATCTAAAAAAGGACATACTGGTGGAAGGTTTGCTTCAGGAAATCGTTATGGTAAGTCGAAAAAAACTTTCACTTGAATTTTTTTTCTGTTGACTATGCTTAAGATCATGTAGTAATGATATGCTGAATGTGACACACTAGTTTGCTTTCTCTAAGTTAATGTAATGGATAAGGTTTTTATAGGCGATGAAGCTTACTCAGTTCATATTCCACTTGGGTGCTGTCATTAGTCCATCTGAAAATATGACCTCGGTAGAGAAAGAAAAGCTCTAAAAGAATACGATTCTTGTTATATGTGACAATGTTATACCTATATCTCTAAATTGATCTGCATTGCAATGTGACCGAAGCTTCTTTATTCCCAAGTTGATTAGCATTTGCTATGTGAATTACTGTTTGCATTGTATTTATGCCTTTGAACATCTTCTAACATGTGCCCTATTTGATTATTGAAGGTCATGGTCCATTGGAAGGGGAGACACCTCCACCAGGTTACATCTGTCGCAGCTGCGGAGTTCCAGGCCATTTCATTCAACACTGCACACAAGAAATGAAGACACCTCCACCTGGTTATATCTGCTACAGATGTCGAATCCCAGGGCATTTTATTCAGCATTGCCCAACCATTGGTGACCCCAATTTTGACAAGAACAAAATGGCTAGGTCTCTAGCCCCAGTAGTAACTCCCAGTCCTGTTGATGGCATCCTAGAATCACTTGTTTCTGCTGCATCAGGGAGTGCTGTTGATGATTTGCCAGCAGAACTCCACTGCCAACTGTGTAAAAAAGTGATGACAGATGCGGTGTTGACCAGCAAGTGCTGCTTTGATAGTTTCTGTGATAAATGTGAGTGGTCTTTTGAATACTCTGTATGTATATTTATTAAACCATTATTTGAGCATTCCAGATGTGACACTCAAATTCTGTTTTAGTTATAGCAGTAGAATAGCATTTCTGGTGTCCCAGTAATTATGCTTGGTCTGAATGTGGAAACACTCTGTTTATCTCTTTGTCAGGCATTCGGGATTACATTATCACGCAATCGAAGTGCATTTGTGGAGTCAAGGTGCTTGCAGATTCACTCATTCCCAATCATACACTTCGGAGCACGATCAGCAATATGTTGTCAACACGAGCTGGCAGCACTACAAGTGGTACAACAAAGCACAGAAGTTCTTCAGGAAGCAACCTTGATCCCAAGGTGCAAGGCCACGCCCCTTCTGCTGTCTCAGAACAGGAGGAGATGAAGCAACCTATAGACCACATTGTATCAGAAGCTGCTGCTCCTGATGGTGGTCTCAGGGATGCCACAGAAGGTGATCTTGTGAACCAGCCCCTAAAGAAACTGGTAGCCAGTGTTGATCCCCTGAGCAAAGATGAAGTCAGTTCTGCAGAACTGTCTGTAGAGAAGGCTGCAGCTAGTGCTGAAAACATCAAACTCAAAGATGGAAGTGAATCAACTTTGAAGGTTACCACTGTTTCTGGGAACCTGGACCATAATGCCCCTAGAACAGATCAACCCAAGAAGAAGCGGAAGAAGGCAGGCTCAACTAAGATTGTTCAACCCAATAATGCTGAGTTTGGTTATAACATTCCACTCGACCCTTCATGTTACAACCCTTTTGTTGGTGGAGGATACCCCTGGGTAACTGAACCTTACATGTATGGCCCAATGGGGATGCCCTATGGTGGTTATCCAATGGGCCCCTATGGTGTTAATCCCATGAACAGCATGCCGCTGCAGGCTCTTCCAATGCCTGGTTATCCACCAAACTATCATAGGTATGTATCCTAGCATCCTTGTTAATTGATACTCGTAGAGAATGAAAAGACATAAAACTAGCTAATAGAGTAACTCAATTAATCTCAGCTACTTGTTTATAACGTTCTCATTTCTTAAGCGTATTCAGTTTCCAGTTATGCAGAGCTAGCGCCTCTATTCGTTGCAATGCTAATAGTTCATCTTGTTGATTTTGGTTAGGCATGAAGCTCAACCCACTCTTAAGCGGGGCACCGAAGCTACTGTGCGTTCAAGGCTGTCTGAGAGGCCCAAAGACACCTCAACTCAGTCCCGACCATCTGAATGCAACCGACAACGGGTTTCTTCTCATGGTTCAGAGTCGAGGAACAGAACAAGGTCAAGCCCTGAGAGGAGGGACCATCGGCGTTCTGACAGAGCCTCTGATGACTACTATGAGGATCACAGCAGGAAGAGAATGCGCGCCTCTTCTCCTGTGGATGCTGACAGACAAAGTAGCCGGAGGTCGAGACACAGTTCCAGGAGTCTGACTCGAGAGGATTCAAGCGATGATGAGCGCAACTTCAAGAGGAGATGGGGCCGAAGGTCGTCTGTTACTCTGGACTCGAGGCACTAATGAAGATGGCTTGAAGGTGCTGCAGATCACCTGTCCGTGTGGACTAGAGGCCTAATGAAGATGTCTCTACGTGCAGCTATTTGCTGAGCTCCAACTCCAGTGCTTGCTGATAGTTTTCTTTCACCTGTAACTGTACGTAATGCCTCTGAAAGCAGAAGAAAACCTCTCAGTGGGCAGAGGAAAACACCGCTGTATTACTGAGAGTTGCCAGCTCTCGTCTCTGTAGTGTCGTATTTCCAAAGATGAATGAAAACGCTATGGTTTTTGAGTTAAATTGGCACAATTGATCTACATTTACATTTCCATTTCCGTTTGTTGATGTTCATCTGTGCGATGTTGAAAGATACTCCTGTCAGTGTGTTCGTTAGTAGCAGGAGCAGTGCATCCTCTCTAGACTATATATATATGCTCTCGAGGACACATTTTTTGGCACCGTCCAATATTTACATAGAATGATCAATCTATCATTAAGCATGGCAGAAAATTAGAAACGGACCAAACGTCTTCCAACGGTAAATAAACAAACAAAAAAGAGTCGCTCCAATTTTCCCACGCGAACGATCGCCTAGCTCCACACGTGTGCACTGCGCTGGCCCAGCCAACAACGCACTACTAGACACCTCGCCGGCCGCCCACTCTCTCCTCTCGCCGCCACTCCCGCACGCTTCTTCCCTCCACCTCCTCCCATGGCGACGCTGCAGTTCAACCACGTCGCGCGCGAGACCTCCGACGTGGCCCGCCTCGCCGGCTTCT
>LAPY01001760.1:11202-25973 GCA_000970635.1 Eragrostis tef
GGCTGTCCCCGCCGCGACGTGGGCCCCGCCAGGTCCACGCCGTCTCATGCACCGAGCCCGACACATGGGCCGCGCGGTCTACGGCCTCGTGGACACGGTCCTTGGGAGGGAGCCCTGTTCGGCGGCGTGGGGCCCGGCGATAAGTGGCGCGAGGGGCGCACATGGGTGGGCCCGGACGCGCTAGCCTGGATACTACACCCCGCGCGCTTTCGGCGTGTACGGACAAGAGGACATGAGTAACAGGCTGATACGTGGGGTCAGGTGAATCCCGGTCCACAAGGCAGTGGGACGCGTGAGACACATACTACTACTTGTCTTTCGTCAAGGTAGGATGGAATTGCTTCATGTCCCAACAGCAGAGGCCCCAGGGAAATTAGCAAAAACATGGGTGTGTGGCAATCAGCATGTCTGGTCATCAGCACTGATGGTACTCGTACTGCAGAAAGGTGGTTAACGAGAAGAGAAACGAACCCCATTAATGAGGAGGCAGGTGCTAGAAACCGCAAGTTCAATGCAGGTGGTGCATCCACATTTCCACCAAGACCACTACGGCATATTGTTTGTAATTGGAGTTAGTTGTATTTCACTTTCGATAATTCATAGTCTTATAATCATAAGTGTTTGGGTCCAGGGTAGGCCGTCTAATTATTTCAAGAGTTAGGATGATACTCTACTAGGATTAATGTTGGCTTTTTGCTAACTAGGTCAAGTTATGCGTGTCACGTGGCTAACGGTCGAGCACTCACGTTTTCTAGCTCAAGGAGTGTTCAACGAATACAAGGGAACATGGCACCACACCATATATAGGGCGGAAATCTGGTGGCAGTTAAGGGTCATTATCGCGTGCACTTAGCATGAGCAGCTGGTGGATGGAGGTCGCTCTCGATCGGCCGGCGGAATCCAGATTTCAACGCCACTAGGGGAGCACATCACACGCCATATAATATAATTATGTTGATTATAATTAACCAGGATCTCCTGCGCATCTATCTAGCTAATCTAAGACTGATATATGATCTCTCTAATGGTTGCAAGTGTAAAGAGGGAATATATCCGCCTAGTTAGTGATCGATTAGTAGTACGTAGTTGTTGGTCCTAGGATTAGGATCGAAGGTCAATTCTATTCAGTTTTGTTTCTTTGGCACGCACCAAACTAATAAGCTGTCGTCCCACTAGACAGTATACGTTGGCTGGCTGGCTGCCTGCCTGCCTGCATGTCTGCGGGTACCGAACGCGCTCCATAATCTTCTGGCAGCAACTTGACTGCCAATAAGTCGTAAAGAAACATGCATTCAAATAGAAAAGGATCGAGCAGCTGTATAGTCAAACTTTTTTTCTCGATACGTTGAGTGGTACTACTGGGAGTCAACCGAAGTCACTACTGAAGCGTACTGGTATTTTGACTTTTGACACCTCTGACACTAATTAAGCAATAGCTAATGCTAGCGCTGGTTATAAGTTTGTCTATTTACGAAGACTAATTGATAAAGCAATAATATAAGATCATGCGATAACTTTTCTTAATTATATCTCCAGGATTTTTTTTTCAAGTCAGATATTGCATTATGCCACTAGGTTCCTCCGATCCGTTTGTTGTTTGTCCTTTCTCAGGTTGAGTTATTCGCTTCCTTTTGTTTGCCTTATATAAGAGAGAAATTAAAGGCAGCAGAGTAGTCCTTCACTGTCCTGTCCATATCTATCCAACCCATGTTATAAACTCGCTCGTATATACCTGTCCTTATATATGTGCCGCGCGGCTTCAGGCCAGGCTGCCCTACCAATCGAAGATGATGATTTTTTTTTTCGAAGATGATGATATGGTGTGGTAGTTAGGATCATCGTGCTCCTATCCCCATTGCGAGAATGGAACGCATGAGCTGGCTTCTCTAGCTGTGTGACTGCTGTAGCCTTGCAGCTAGCATTATCCAACAATTAGCAGTGGGCCGGGGGTCCATTGTGCATCAGGGCCATGTTACAATCGACACTAGTAGTTGGATTTGCCTGACAGCTGATGCTCACTCAAAAAAAAAAAAAACTGATGCCGGATATTATGGATTTGCATTCTTCTTATCATGCTAGTAAAATGTATCCGTCCGTCATTCCGTTTCCTAACAAGCAGTGGGCAGTGGCCACAACCTATGCCATGCCAACTTATTATTACCGGAGCAATTAAGGAGGTTCGCAGGCTTACGCCACGTTGTCAATACGTTTCTTAACGCAAAACAACAAGAACAGTGAATTAAAGGGGGTCAAACATCTCTCTTCGCTTCTGTTAAACCGTTCGTATGTATCATCAGGTTGGCAGGCGCACGCAACGTTGCATTTTCAAGAACAAGTTTAGAATTAAAGGAGGTCAACGAGAGGCCGCTACATTTCTCTGTCGCTGCTTTTAAGCATCTAGCAGATGAAGATCAGCTCCTGCCTCCTGGTGCCTGTGTGCTGCTCTGCAAGATAACCCCTGCTTGTCGCGACGAATTTTTTGGGCCTAATATAGTGTGGCCCATAAAGTGTCTCCACTCAACCGGCCCAACTCGGGGTCCTTTTCTAGGCCTGAAAGCATGGTGCTGGTTGGGCCGACATTTTGCTGCCATTCTTTTTGTCTCCATATTCTCTCTCCGTAACTTACATCTAGGGATGGCAACGGGTGGAAACCCGCTGGGTTTTGCCTCCTCACACCCGCACCCGCCAGCCAAGAAATCTCCCGCTGGGTGACCCAATAAGCGTTGCGGGTGGAGCGTTAAACCCAGACCCGAACCCGTCAGGTCAAATCCCACGCGTGGGGTACCCAAACCCGCCAGCCATTTGTAGGGGGTGAAGAAGCTTCCTCCACGTCGGCATCTCGCCCCCGCTGGCTTGCTCCGGGATCTCGCTCCTCCTTCGCAGGCGCGGCCTGCCGTTGTGACCCAGGAGTCGCCGCTTCTCTAGGCCCCGCGACCTCTCCTCGATTCGCATGCCCTGGAGCCACTTCTCCACTGAAACGCCCCGCCGCCGTGCCTTCGGGAGCCGCTGGCCCGCTGCTCGCACAGAAGAACGACGAGAGAACGAGAGCGAGAGCTAGGTGACGGCGGCTGGGAGTCACGCACGGGAGCGGCTGGCCCGACCTGCCTTAGGTTTGCCTTGGAATTTTATACATGTTGCAAATGGGCTACAACGGAGCAAGCTTAGTTGGGCTGAACCTTGTTGTAGTTGGGCTACAACGGAGCAAATGGGCTACTATTGGAAAATGGGCTGCAGCCTAACATGGCTGATGGACAATGCTGGGCTGAACCTTGTTGTACTAAATTGGGCTTCAAGTATATTCGGCCGGGTCCCCACGGGTGCCGGGTTCGGGTTCTACTAAACCGCCTCCGAACCCGCTTTACCCGATGGGTTAGTCTTTTTCCCCGTTAGTAGACCCGTGGGTATAATTTTTCACCCAAACCCGGCCCCTAATAGGAGAAAAAACCGTCGGGTCGTGGGTAACGGGCACCCGTTGCCATCTCTACTTACATCCACCTTTAACCTGTGCTCCAAAAAAAAAAAATCCGCCTTTAACCACTACATATACCTTTCTTCGGAGAGTGACAATCGTTAACACTGATGCAATGGAGAATCTAATAAACACAGCAAAGTGTTCATTAACCATGCGACTTGTGGCATTGTTTAACACTTTAACTACCTCTCATCTTCATCGGGGACCCTGACTGACATAGTCTCCATCGTATAATGCACCGGCCTCCCCCTCCCCTCCCCTCCATTGTTTTAAAATGGAGCAGCTAGGACACCAGTCCTAATATCATTGCCTCCTACATCTTTTAATACTTCACAACATGAAACACACCCGTGATTGGCCGATATAACGTATCTATCTCCAGTCTTATCCCAATGTTGCGATGCATTGTATATGGAGTCAAACTCTCCATCCCAAGAAGCAAAGTATGCTCATAGGCCACATGTAAACTGATGAAGTCATGAGGTGCTCGTAATAAAGGCCTGTGAAGAACACAAACGGTTCTCACAAGTGCCGTGCAGGGCACACCTATATGTTCATGGGTACATGCTCTGATTGCTGCTGATACATGCAAACTTGATAGATGGATGATTTATCAAAATTCATTTTTATTCTAACTTAATTATTATATCCTTATCGGTTGACTTTGCAATGGCAAACAATATAATGTAGCTAAAGTATAATTGGAAACATATCTTGTGGGTTCAACTAGTTTCTTATATCTTCATTAGCAAATGGCAATTAAGTTTCAGTCTTTCAGAAGTCACCGTCTCCAACGTGTCATTATTTTCTGTTTTGACTGAGACGGTGAGACCATGTGATGGATGGGATGAGAGCAGGGTAGAAAGTGAGAGACACATGACTAGAAAGAAGATGAAAGAAACCTGGAAGAGTTAATTATCAATGGTAGTCGCTCTTTTGAGCCTGCAGTGGCCTAGACGATCAGGATTAGTAGATAACTAGATATATAAATGTCACGTCATGACGATCGTTGATGGATCAGCGGCTTAAGGATCCGGATGAACGCATGGATCTGCCCGTTGTTCCACAAGCGGCAAAGGATGTTGGAAACGACAAGGGCTCACATTGTTAACACTGTGGATTCTGGAAGAACCCAAACCTGAACCTCTATTTGATCCCCATCGTTCAATGGATAAATGCAAGGTGCACGCCCGTGGGCCGTGGACCCAATGCATCCTAAAAGCTACTAGTATCATCGACTGTCCTTGCTTGAAGGTGGTATTCTAAATAAGTACTTCCTCCCTTCCTTTATATAGGGTGTTTTGGAAGTTCGGATTTTTCTTTAAATGTAGAGCGTTTTGAGGATAAAATAAACTTTGTGGTAGGTAGGAGGCAGTGGCGGAGCTAGGGTGAAGCTCAAAGGAAGGCTTATCACCCTTCTTCTTCATCCAGCTCCCCCCCCCCCCCCCCCCCCCCTGCTCTTATGGAGCTCCAGGGGATAGGGGGGCTCCAGCCCTTCTCTGCCCCCCATCCGCCCATGGTAGGAGGATTGGTGGAGCGAGGTTGAGGTAAAAATGAGGGGTATGGTAACATCTTGATTATTTTGTGTTTGAATGCTAGAAAGCCTTACATTTAGAGATGAAGAGAGTAAAACAGCTATCGGTGATAAGTATGCAATTCACAAGAAAATGGATGCTTATTCAAGACAGTCGATCTCTACTCTGGATATCCAGCATTTCAAATGGTCCAACTCTGATCCAACGATATTACTAACTCCGATTTTTTTTTCTTGTCATAAGGATCAAAACATGTACTCCCTCCGTCCCAGAATAATTGACACTTTAGATTTTCAGACATTATTTTTGACCATTCGTCTTATTCAAAAAAATTATACAAATAATATTTTTTTATTTATAACTAGATGGATAAGAACCGAATGGGGCCATGTTCAGATAAAAAATGTGTCACTTTCACAGTTGCCCAAGGCCAATCATAAACGGAGTTATTAAAGCAAACATGAGCTTTAATTATATCAACTAGTGCCAATCTCTACAAAAAGAAAAATCAACTAGTACAAAAAAGGGTTTCTCCAAACAATCAACTAGTACAAAAAAAAAAGATTTCTCCAAAAAAATTGCTAGTACCAAAATCAACTAGCATCGGTGACAAGAGAACAAAAATATACTCCTTCTGTCTCAAAATAGTTGACACTTTAGATTTTCAGACATCATTAGTCGTATTCAAAAAAATTATGCAAATAATATTTATTTATTTATAACTTGTTTTATCATCAACTATACTTTTATCATGACATATTTGTTTTAATATTTATAGAAATTTTTCAAATGTTGTGTCTGAAAGTAAAAAATGTCAATTATCTTAAGACAAAGAGAGTGGTTCTTATTCGAACTAAACACCTTGAAAGTAGTACAGAGGGAGTACCTGTAAGTTGAAAGAATAAATTTCGGGATCCACGTGTAAGCAATTTATGCCACAAGATATTAGTAAAGACCCCATTGGTTTGCAGGATTTTTCCAACCGAATCTTGAGTTTTTTCTGTGAAATTAAACATTCCTATGTTCCAAAGGGGCCCTTTGCAACAAGCTTATCAGTTATCATCAAGCAACTAATTTCCCTTGAAACTATCAAACAACTCTTGTAACAAAAAGAACCCAAATATCTAAAACTTAGAGAAACTGTGCTTTTACAGCCTGGATTTGGATGTGGATTGCCAGTTGTTTTAACTAATACGAAAGATATAACAACAGATTCCTATAAGTACACACGGCAATGCGTGTACTGTTAAACAAGTCCAGGACAACTGCATCAAGCAACTAAACCATCTCCAAGCCTAGTAAGGACAGGAACCACCACCCATATTTTACTCTCGATAATAATCCATTTGCTGTTCTGACTTGACATACATGGAAGCCAAGAACAACACCAAGAGAGAGATCAATAATAAACAAATGCAACAATAAGTTGACCCCATCATCATTTGTCCCAAGAAATTTCAGCTAATGAGCCGGCATGTGTGTCCATAAATAGTGGATTACTAGTTGAGCCAAGGGGTTCAGGTAAGGTAGTAGTAGGAGGTGCAGATGGAGAGGAAGAGAAAGCAGATGGAGAAGGGCAAGTCTGAGCTGAGGTTGACCATGGAGGAGCTCTCTTTCTTCAGTCCAGGAGACGGGGAGGAAGTCCAGGTGCAGAAGAAGCAAAAATCATCCACCATGGACCTCATCTGTGTCTCCAGGCAGCTCATCCGTGTTCTTGGTTGGTAACTGATGTAATGTTCTTCCATATGCAACTACTACAACACTGAATGGTTTTCATATTCATTTGCGATTGATTAATTTTCAGGACTGCTGGTCTGATGTTCGTAGGAATTCATCGTTTTTGAAATTCTGTTTAGATGCATGTTCATGAGAGCGCTTACTGAATAGCGTGAGATATGTTATGTGTTCTAGTGTTTCAGTAATAACTGTGTTGCTATTCAGAGTTTTACTTTGTATTGGACATAAGCTGTACAGGTTAGGAAACAAGGATTTTTCATCTGTGTTTTCAGGTGCCGGGTGCATGAGTCAGGTTTAGATTCCTCATCGTGTTGACATGTGTGATTTCTATTTTTTTTTTCAATTTTGGTTTTTTTGTCATGCTTCCATGAGAAAAATACCTATTCTAAATTGTGGAGGGCTGACTTTTGCCGAAATAGTTTCATTCAAGATGCTATGGGTTATTAATTTTGGCACCAGTATATTCCATTTCTCTTTTTCATCTCCTATATTGTTTCCCATTTTCCAGTCTCTTCATTTTTAATTTTTTATCTGAAAATTCATGCCGAAACTTACAATACTTCCGTTTGTCAATGAAGAAGAGATTGGGCCAACGTTACTAGTCCTGAGGCAAGACATCTTGCAAAATGTACAGGTAAACTCTGATCTCTGAATGCACTGAACATGTCTCTTGCATGTTGCCCTACATTGGATATGACTCATTTCATTCCTGGCCAATCATTACCCGAATGGGAATATCTGATTTTTCACCCTCCACATCCAGAGATTACAGGATCTGCACGCGAAAGACCCTTCCAAATATGTGAGCTTGACGGCGATAGTTACCAATGAAGTCGAGGATGGGACATCAAAGAAGACCAACAGCTGCACCAAAGCTATCATTTGGCTGTCTAGGTAGAAAAGATCTATTTCGTTTGCATTCATGTCTACCATGTCAGTTGTCCGACATGTCCATTTTGTTGCAACACTTCACAGCGAATTACATGCACAATCAGGTCAATAAAATTCTCAAAATTTTTACTGGAGAAGCTGCTGAAAACACCTGAGATGAGCCTGGAAGAGGCTGTGGAAGAAGCATATAGATGTACTCTTAAGCAATGGCATGGCTGGATCTCTTCAGCTGCTTACAAGGTGTCGCTTGATTTTTTCTGCATTATGAGCAGCTAGGCAACATAATTTCTGAATATCTGCTTGTTCAGCACATGCAGTCCTCTGTATTTATACTCCAGATCATAATTTACGAACTAACTATTCAATTAGTAGAATTGTTTCTTCCACTGACCTAATTTTTCAGCTTAGTTGCAAACTGTCAGGTGGCGCTGAAGCTAATCCCAGAAAGAGAGATCTTCATAGCCTTGCTGATGGGGAGTTGTCAGGATTTTGAGGATCTTGAAGAAGATGTAAAGACCTTGATAGGTGTTATTCATCCCATACTGGAGGAGATCGATGTCATTCTGGTAAAAGTTTCTAACCAATCATATTTACCCAGCTTCAGGTTGCACGGTTTGATCATAATTTTCTCATACAGATTGCATATGGTTTGCAGGCCAAGCACAACTTGGACAAGATAAAATCCAATTAAACACAAGGGTTTGCCGATTACCTGATAGATGTAAATACCTGCAGAAGCTAACCTTAGCTTTTCCTCGTAGAATTGAAAATATATTATTTGGGGTGTTTGCTTGCATAGAACATTGAATGCGTGTGTTTCTGTCGTCGTAGTTTAAGTGAATATACAGTTGTACACCCTGCTCTATTTGTTAGAATGATTGTTTTCTTCGTAAAAAATTACCTAGTTCATTATGTCTGGGTAGTTTTCCGTCCTTGTACTTTAAGTGGATGTTACCTAAAATTCATAAAAATGGTCTTTTTGATACATAACAAATGTACCTTTTCGCAATCAATGGCAAAACTGTCAATTTGTCGCACTTATCTTTTATGCATAACTCAGATATAAATGAAAGTGGATGATGTATATTATCCCGTTGAAAACGATAAAAGAGTATAGAAGCTACCGAGGGATGACATGCCTATTCATTCCAGCCAGCACCAACCGCCAATAATTTTCTCTTGACCTTTTGTTCATTCCCTTTTTCTGGATGGAGGATACAAATTGAAGGAAGCATGAGTTGCACCTAACTCTAGATGGTGATCATGATCAGTTCAGACATTTGCACACTAACAATAATATATAGACATAGGATGTTTGTTTCTTAGCTGTTTTAATTTGTACAGCAGTTGGCCTGTGCAAACTGCTCTATATTTTACCTTATCAACAGAAATTAATATATATTGCGCACGTCTTGATCCTTATTTTTATTTCGTGAAAATCTGATCGCTTGCTATACATAGAAAGCGGGGTGAAAAGATAGTGCAACTTGTTGAGAGCGTTCACAATGCAACTTGCTGATAGTTGAGATTGTTGGAACATACACTCAAACTGTATAGTCAAATCTTGAAAACTAGCTAACTAAAAGTTTGAAATGGATCAAGTCCATGAGCAAGAGGTTCACAAGTTCAGAAGTTAAAACCAAGGCCGATAAGATGAGGATAGTGTTTTGGGCCGATTCATGACTGTGCTTTCGGGCTCCAAGCTGTATTGGGCTTTGTGTGCTATAGCAGAGAGATAAAGTTGAGGCAGCTTTCAGAGCAGCCAACTTTCATGACTGATCCCTAGCATATATTTTCATGACTGTGAAAAGAGTCTTGGCCTAGTGGTTAAGACACTCGAGTAACACTTTTAAGGTTCTGGGTTCGACTCCTAGTGGGAGCGAATTTTCTAGGATTTATCGGCGTTATGTGTTAAGTGGTAAGCGGCGTTCCCGTCGACAACGAGGCGCCTTTGGTGACTTCGGGAATCTCCAGATCTGCCGGGTGCTCAGTCCTACAGAGGTGCTCATAGGGGTAGGGTTTGCGTACGTGTATTCATAGGGGTGAGTGTGCGTGCGTGTTGTGAGCGTCTGCGTTGTACTGTGTAATTGTCAAAAAAAAATATTTTCATGACTACTCCGAATTAAACGAGTGTAAACAAAACCAATAAAACACAACTAAAACGGGGACATTGAAGTGGTTATATTTAAACCATAACTACTACTATATGCAGCTAACAGATGCTGTAAGCAGTGCATCAGTACTCTACATGGGAAAAACTGTTAGAAACTGAAAATGAAGAGCTGGAGATGAACACACTCGGCTCTTCTCCATGCATGATTCTACCCAAAAACTAATGGACATTTCTGCTATTTTTCTTGCACACTGCTGTGATTGCTGAAAACAGTGATGGAGAAACCTGATTGGTTTGCCTCTCAGTGCTGTACCCTGTATATGGTTAGCAAGCAGACAGCCCAAGTTCCCAGTTCACACAGAGAGGCAGAGCAAAGTCCATTGCTTTGCATTGCCCAGCATGCAGAAAGAAGCCATGATGATAATGATATGCTTTAGTACTAGCTAGCTTAGCCTATCTATGTGAAGAACACATATGTTCTAGCTAGGCCTGCAGTTTCAAAGTGCTGGATTCTTGGGTCGAAAAGCAGTTGGTTGTTAGGCAGAGGCTCAGCTGCTGAGCTAAGCTGAAGAAGAGGCATTTGCTTAACCAATCTTCTGCACCACTTGAGTTCGATCAGGGGCCCACCTGCAGGTACTAGACATCACCTTGCCTTGGGAAACCAAATATCCCTTTTGGTTTTCTGCATATTCACTCTGTCCTCCCTAGTACTGTACTTCACTGTCTGCATCCATCATCCTTTGACATCATGGCCTCCTCTGCAGCTGCGCGCTCAGTGGCACCTTTTATCCGGCTATTGATTTCAAAAAAAAATATTTTCATGACTACTCCGAATTAAACGAGTGTAAACAAAACCAATAAAACACAACTAAAACGGGGACATTGAAGTGGTTATATTTAAACCATAACTACTACTATATGCAGCTAACAGATGCTGTAAGCAGTGCATCAGTACTCTACATGGGAAAAACTGTTAGAAACTGAAAATGAAGAGCTGGAGATGAACACACTCGGCTCTTCTCCATGCATGATTCTACCCAAAAACTAATGGACATTTCTGCTATTTTTCTTGCACACTGCTGTGATTGCTGAAAACAGTGATGGAGAAACCTGATTGGTTTGCCTCTCAGTGCTGTACCCTGTATATGGTTAGCAAGCAGACAGCCCAAGTTCCCAGTTCACACAGAGAGGCAGAGCAAAGTCCATTGCTTTGCATTGCCCAGCATGCAGAAAGAAGCCATGATGATAATGATATGCTTTAGTACTAGCTAGCTTAGCCTATCTATGTGAAGAACACATATGTTCTAGCTAGGCCTGCAGTTTCAAAGTGCTGGATTCTTGGGTCGAAAAGCAGTTGGTTGTTAGGCAGAGGCTCAGCTGCTGAGCTAAGCTGAAGAAGAGGCATTTGCTTAACCAATCTTCTGCACCACTTGAGTTCGATCAGGGGCCCACCTGCAGGTACTAGACATCACCTTGCCTTGGGAAACCAAATATCCCTTTTGGTTTTCTGCATATTCACTCTGTCCTCCCTAGTACTGTACTTCACTGTCTGCATCCATCATCCTTTGACATCATGGCCTCCTCTGCAGCTGCGCGCTCAGTGGCACCTTTTATCCGGCTATTGATTTGATTCCAACGGCCGTTCGATAGATCAACCTCAAATGCCATCCATCGCAAGAAACTTTTCAGTGGCGTTTATCCACATCTCAAATTGACTGTGATATTGCATTTAGTAGAAAAAGAACTGTACTCGTAACAATTGTTGCTATGACATTCAGTTTCAAAGTGACGAACGCTGAATTCCTCAGAAGATTCAGGCCAAAGCGCCTGAACTGAGAATTCAGATTCTTCTCTGATGGATATATCAATCACCAGTGTCTCGTTGATTGTATCTCTAACCTTGTACTCCTACTACTGCACATGAATATGAGATCTACTAGTGGTATGCGCTAGGTGCCTGAAAGAGAAGGCATGGTTTTTGCACGAGTAAAGCGCAGGGCTTTCGAAAAGCGCGCGCACTCTGATGCAGAATCTGAACTCTGAAGCGGAAGCTAGGCCGGTCGTCAGGCATTCGATTCAGTGCCCTCACTCTTGCACTTCCTCCTGCATCCTTTATCGCTTTCAACTTTTTTTACAACTGCAACCCTAGGACTCAATCAGATTCATTACTGCAGGACTGCATGCAGGGCAGGACAGAGTAGTCGTACTGCAAATGTGCATGCCTGCAATGCTGCTGCGACGATCCATCCAGAGTCTCTGCTGCACAAGAACTTAACAAGTACATTGCCTTGGGAATAGCTCTAGCTGCATCGGCAGCAAAAGCTAAAAGTACGTACGCTGCGTGCAGCAAAGGCACTTGGATCTTGGACCACCCAGACTCACTCAGCATGATCGATCGATCGATGCAGCTGCTAGCAACAAGAAGAAGAACCTGCAGCCACTGCTGCCCTTCATTTATTCCAACTGATCGATCCGTCGATGATCCCATGCATCCCCATGAATACCTTCCTGGACCATCCATCGATCACTTGCTTAACTCGATGCATTCAGTACGTGCTGGCACTAGTATTTCGTTCGTCCACACAATTGGGACCAGGATCATTGCTGCATGTCTTGCTGAGTTTATACAACAATTTCACTAATGCTTCGTACATCGATCGACCGTACATTTGTTTACGCGTCAAAAGCAATGATGAATAGGTAAAAAAAATAGCATGTTATTTTTCATTTTTCACCCGAAAAATTAGTGCGTTATTCCATTGGGTGGAAGTGATATATATATTAAAGTTGATTCATAAATTTACTGTTATCCCCACTTAGTCACTGGGTTGGGAGTACAATTCCTTTTCTTTTAAATTTTACTTTATTTGAAAACCCGAAAGGCGCCTTTCGGGTATGTAGGCAGGAGCCTAGGCATGGACCAAATGTGTACGCGAGCGTAGAGAACATGCTATTTCTCGGCAAGTCCCTCTCGATGCATGATGGACTGATGGCCTTATCTGATCACATCTTTATGCAGAGTAGTTATTCATCATATCGCCGCAACTACGTACGTGAGTTGTCCACATATGCATTCATCCTTGCAGACTTTATTTGCCTTCCCCGCCGGCCCCATCATGCATGCGGCATTTCTCTCTGCTGCGATACATTTGATCTGCTTCCTCTCTGCAGCGCGGCGATATATAAAAACTAAGATCGAGCGCACTGGATCGAGTTGCAAGCACAATGGATCGACGCATGAAGACAGAGAAGCAGGATTATTGCATATGTATAAATACAAGACGTGATTTTTATCTTTGTTGTTTCGTGCTTGTCCTAATTGGAAGGTGTATAGTAGTACTACGACTGTCAGGCAGGCCGGCATATGCTTTGCAGGGCATGCACAGGCCAGGCCAGTGGAGTTAGCTAGGTGATGAGAGATTTTGGATCTTTCCTTTCCTTGCAGCTCCAGCTTTTTTTATAGAACGCGCATTGCACGTATTTCATTAAGGAGGACCTCCGCCTCGGGGCTTAGGACAAGCACCGGGCGCCAGGTTTAGTTAAGTTACGTTACATGATATGGAGCGCGACCTAGCGAGCTCCAGCTTTACATGTGCTGCTATAACATTCAATTGCAGCATTTACTGATCATCAATAACCTCTTCTAGTGTTTGATAATGCAGTATACCTCTTCGATATCACTCTGCATGCATGATCATCAGATGGTTCTTCTGTGATGATAACATGCAGCGTTCCTCCCATTACCTGCCTGTTACTTCCACTTCAGGAAGTGGGTCGTGTTAAACAAAGATTTTAGGTGGAGTATGTATTGTATAAGCTACGTTATGTTGACCTTTGGAAAGCTTCTGTTTATATGTACATTACTTTGTGCTAAACAAGGAGAAAGCAGCAAGTGGCATCTCTAGGGTGAGTTGGCTGGCAAGAATACCTCCGTGTCAGGGAGAGAGGACACGCTTGAGATGTTAGTGGGGTTCCAACTTGATGATATCTCTTCTTAAAACTTTTGCCTCCCAGCAGAAATATATATAATATCTTCTGCCTAGCTAGTAAACTGTCTTTCTGCTTCTTCCTAATAGTTTATGCATCCATGTGCAGAGGTATCCACACAAATCTGAGCTAGCTGCTGTGCGGCCCATAGACATGTAAACAGTCTAGCATGCACAATCTAGCTGGACACACGCATATAATACTACATGCTGGGGGCCATGTGATGCCCTAGCTAGCTTGGGATTGTACATGTTTCCTAGATTCCAACTTGCAATGCGATGCAGGCACTGGGTGCAGCAAACCTTGATCAACAAAAGGCAACACTAGCTCTGTGTGTGTCAAGAATATATGTGCACACAAACACACTGGATCCAAATTTTATTCTGTATATACCCCGCTCTTTAATTTGTATGTATCTAGGTATGGCCATGTTGCAACATTATTCTCATTTATACACACCAAGCATGGCCTACAAATATTGCTAACATTAATTGAATGTTCACAATTAAATGACCACATATAGATATAAATTATGGAATTACTCATATCCAGCCTTTTCTCCCTATATATGGAGAGCTGGCAATATTGGGATCAGAAGTTATGTCAAATAGGGGGATGAACAAAAGAAGGCTACTGTAGCTAGGGCAGCTAGAGTTCCATGCACCGAGCTGCTTTTGCTCAAAAGGAGCTTGCCTTAAAAGAGGCAAATGAGAACACTATTTTAGAAGGCTTTCTTTTAGAGAGAGGACGATTGCAATGTCAAAGCTAAGTGTCTTTTTTTTAGGGTGTCAAAGCTAAGTGTCTACGTAGAACTTTTCGTTCAAACTAAGAATATAAACCAATATAGGAATTGCATGTGCATTGAGCTATTCTCTCTGACTGCAAATATCGGCCTGTTTAGCATTATTGTTGGTGAAAATGTTCACCTTGGTCCATATCAATATACTGAAAGATACAAAGATTTACTGCATGTAGTTGATTATATTACCGAATTCAGAGGGCTATAATTTAATAGTATTAAATTTTTTTTTACTTA
>LAPY01001760.1:32008-43699 GCA_000970635.1 Eragrostis tef
GCAAGGTCCAGGTCCTCCAGCCCCAGCCGACGCCGCCGACGCATCAGTTCCCGGCCGCCGGAGTTGCCAGCGGCAGCGGCGTCGTCCAGGCGGTCCCTCCCGGGCGGCCGGCCGGGCCGTTTCTCCCGCTGGGTCCGGGCCCGCTCATCGACTGGGCCGGGCTCGTCAGGCCCGTCGACATCCATGGGCCGACGTCCTCGTCCTCCTCGTCGTCCATGGGCGGCGCCCTAGGGTTCGGATTCAGCAGCGCCGGCCAGAGCAGCCATGGCGGAATGCACTAAAGCTTTGTACTAGCTAGCTCCGGAGAGAGATTAACTAGCTAGGAAAGCCTGCAGGTCTGGATGATGGAATGACTAAGCTCTAGAGAGGTAATTTTGATTTGATCCATCTTCATTGCTGTTAAGTTCTTGGCCGGTGTAAGGGTAGCAATCTGTGTTGTTCCATCTGGTGTTGCCGTTTTTCTTAATTTGTCAAATTAAAGTAAAACTAGCTAATTAGTACTTAATAAGATTAGTTTTCTAGCTAGGGCTTGTGCCAAATATACTGATATTTACACCCACCGCTGCACTCTTCTTGTCTCTCCCTCTTCAATTCAGGCTTCTTTTTTTTTTCTCTCCCTCTCATCACTAGTCTGGAGTACTGTTTATCAATTTTCTTAATTTGCAACAAGTTTTCGTTCCTGGAAAGTTCCAAGGAACCAAAATGAAAACAAACAAATCTTTGCTTCGCTGGGGAGGGACAGCGCCATATAAAATTCCCCATGCATGCATACGCATGATGTGTTGTGTTGTACGGGCTTGCGTGTGGTGTCAAGGTGGCATGCAGCCCCCAAGCCTGTCACAAGCTTGTTGACCGGAGTTCTGCTTCTCCCCAGCATGCATGTGATCCGTCCATCCATCCATCCATCACAAGCTAGATGCATTCTCATTTATTGGTCGGTTACTTGGTGGCAGTTTGTCACTACTACTAACTGTTTTTCCTTCTTCAAATCTTAATATAATACTTTGCTCCTTGTTATAAATCCATTGAAATTTGCATTGTGACCCGTGCTAGATAGCTTGGAGATAATATCTCTAGCTAGCTTGCAGTGAATCCAAACAAAAATATAGAGCACGGGAAAGGGAAGGAATTATTGGTGCAAGGAATTCAGTGCCATGATCAGTGATGAGTGGTGAGGTGCTGAATTCGATGCATCAACAGGGCAAAAATTAATTCAGAAATTGGAGGAGGTCGAGTTCCCAGAGAGGAGAGAACGGCCAAACCAACCATCCAAAAGCTGTGCATCACCACCTCCATCCTCATCGGCCTATGTCTAGCGTATCATGCTTACCTAAGCAAGCCTAGACTAATTTGTAGCCTGCGCCTGCACTCATGTACCGATGCCTACACAACATTTCTTTGTATTTTTCTGCTCTTCTTCTTCCAGCCAAAATTCCCATTGCACGCTTCGTTAGGAAAATACAACAATATGTATGCTTTTGGTCGTATTCTGAACTTAGTATGTTACAGTAGTGGTTTCATATATATTCTTCTAAACTGGATTATTAAACTAGGAAAGTAGTATCGTTAACTCCATAATAAGATCGACTGGAATTCCATCTGCCCTGGTATTTCATGTAAACTGTGACGCAGTGATGCTACTATTTTTTTTTAGATTACATTTAGAACTGAATTAGTGCTGATCACTGCTAGTATATGGATAATCCCTGTCCAAAAACGAGTTTACATGTATTTGGGTTCTGTTGAATTAGTGCTGATCACTGCTAGTATACTGCTACCATGTTCGAATGTTTTGTCCTATTGTTAATTGGCCTCTTAATGAACACTTACAATGACAATTATGATGCTCAACAGTCCAACTTGAAGTAGCGTGGAGAGCATATATAATCATTTTTGCCTTCTGATATTCAACATTTTCGGACATGATATTCCAGCTGCGCATTGGTCCTAGTTGCATTCTTTCATTTTCATCCCTTCATTTCTTTCAGTAATTATAAAATTTGCATTGTCGTTTCATTAATGGCACATTATTTTTTTGGTGTGAAGAATAGTGAATGTATTGAAATTATTTTATTATTATACATGAAATTAATTTGATCGTTTTGGATGTGCTTGATGTATCCAAAATGCCAGACAAAAACACTCAGACCCCTGAATTTGGTATAAAATTGGTCTCTGCATGCTCAGTTCAGATAGTGTCAAAGTGCACTATATATATATATATATTTTTATCTTTGATGTTATGGATGTGGTCTTAAACGTTTTATACTGCTGAGTACTATCAAAGGTACACCCTTTCCCCTCAAAGAGAAAAAAAAAGACACTTGGAAAACATTCAAAGTTTATCTTATTTTCAGTGAGAGCAGCACATGTAATTCCACTGATATAACAAACCCCACCACCCAAAACTATATAAAGACCGATTCTTGACATGGAACTAAACCCTTGCTCTGTCATTGCTTGAGTCATCAATTGTTGCCTATGAAAATAATTGTGACCTATGTGAAATTATCTCTTCCAGTTTCATTTCATTCCATGGATGTTATCAAAATTACTACAGGGTGATCCACGCTATACCAGGAAACAGATGATAGTGTCTCATATTATATTTTTTTTATCTGTAACTCCACAAATAGAAACGAATAAACAAATATAATTAATGAACACGCGCCACGTTTGGTTGATATACATTGGATATCATCTGTATACCCCCAATAATTAATTATCAGACTACACACCGCAAATAAATAAACATGCATGATTGCAGTAAGTATTTCTCATCAAATTTCATCATAATTAATATGATATGGTGCAGTTAGACGTATTGCGCAATTGGAGCATAAAATTCTACACGCATGCAAATATTTCTATCTGGCTAGCTGGCCAAAACAGATCATAACATTGTGTTTTGACATTGATATAACATATATCTACCTGGTTAGGTTAAAATTATTTTTCTTGTCTTGCACTATTCCAATACGCCCCACTTTAATCTCCCAGGATGGGGATATACAATATAACTAAATGTTACAATGTTTGCATATATATCGTGAGGGCCTATGTAAACTGTCCTTGGAAAATTTCTTCCAGTGTGTTAAATGAGTATTTGCATCTTCAGAAACAATATCATTTGAATCGTCATAGTTTCAGATCTTCAACTTCCTACTTGTGCCCATATTGATTGCTTAACTTTTACTGAACTAATAAATCTATATAGCAGTAGATGCTAAAATCCCAGTCATATTTCACGTGTGCAATGCTCTGATAGATCGTGTCCAGAATATGCTTATATATACACATATGTGTTTCATAATCAGAATGATAATAATTGGCTCTTCCAGACCAGAGGCTTGGTTTCGCAGCCACCCAAAAGAAATTTGTTTAACCCACGTCTAATCACTGTAATTCTTTCAATTATTGGAATAGTTTGCATAGATGTATAGTGTCATCAATGTACAGGATTTGAATGCGTCAAGCTGTGCGGCTCTTTGCTGGGACGAAAGTGCACATGTACAATAGCTAACTCCCACAAAAACCTGGATTCCTATGTTCCGTTCTAGCTTCATACAAATGACCCCAGTGGCCCCCTCCTATACATCACAAGTTTGCGTTTCCATGGTGCCCGTGTCGCCATCAAGACCGACTTCACCATATGGTTGCAATTCTCTCTCTAGTTCACAGCCTCACCACTCACATGTCCACCTTGATTAATTTGTCACGCGAAATCGCCATGCCACCCGCCACCATCGCCCACCACTCTCCATCCTTTTCACGATCTTGATGCGTCGTTGCCCATATCGTTAGGGCGTACGCAATCGCCTCTCTCGGTTTCTCTCCTATTATCTTTTAGCTCAAATAAACCTTTAACCCTAAGTTTCTTGACTATCTATATCTTCTTTTTTATTTTGTGTAATGCTTGTAAGACAGTAAGTGCATATATATATGAAAGAGAGCATGTGGTGAAATGGTCACCAATACACGACTGGTACTGAGCAAAGGTCATCTTTGGTGAACGACTTGGATCCGTAGAACCACATCACCTTAATGGAAGCGTCGTGGGGATATCTTTCCCTGGCCCACCCCAATTTTAGAAAGAATTAAAAATGCTCTTTTATTTTGAAATTATATATGGGTATCACATACTCTCAGGAAAAAAAAAGACCAGGTGATGCTACGCTATCTTAATTAATAAAGATGACTTATACAGTCAAAAAAACTAGCTAGTATTTTTTGAACAATACTAGTGAGTGATGATGATCTGACAGTCTAGATCGATTGTTTTCCATCCAATGATACTAGCTAGTATATTTTTATAATGAGGGTAAGGTTGGAAAAGTAAGAATGGCATAAATAAGTAGTTATTGGCAGGTGCTCCGAGCCAGGAGACCCAGATTCGAGCCCTGCGTTCTTCTTAATTCAAAGCGTGGAGGCGGTCTGCCTCTCCCCGTCAAGGCTTTTTTTTCAATAATTAGTTATTAAATAAGTCAAATTATCCTGTCGAGCATGCATTCTAACCCCCCCCTTCCCAAAAAAATATCATTTGGACAATGTCCTTCCTATTGTCGGGTTAGGGTTCTTTTTGTTTTCAAACACCAGCCACCGCCGCATGTCCTTCTCTCTCCCTTCATTTCTATGCGGGATTATAAAGATTACTGCAAGTCTAAAACTACCCCTAGAATAGACACTAGCCGGTTTTTTTGACTGTAAAAGTCCTCTAATTTAATTACCTTCCACTGTTTTTCTTCCTCTTTTGGGTTCTGGAGAGTAAAAGGACAGGCTATGATCATGTACATGATGTGTGACAGACGTACCGTGTTAATTAATCACTGAAAGATCTTTATTCATTGCTCTTATTAATATCTTTTTTTGACAAATAAAATGGAGGAAAAGAACCGTGTAAACTGAGAAGCAGCCAAAGGAAGATGAAGGCATCTGAATAGAAAAGGTTATCTGTGGTATAGTAGAGAGGAGAGGCATGCACTGCACTGATTACATACGTACAGAGAGGTAGCTGCTGACAGGGGCCAATCATACAACGGATCGGAGATGAATGCGTACGCATGGCCTTCGCTGAGCAACGCATGCCGTCCATATTCATTCACTCATCACTGCCACTGCTTCTGCTGCATTTTGAATAGTACCCTCCTCTCCTCCTTCCTTGGATCCAGTATATATTTTGATCTTGATATGTGTCTGTGTAGAGGAAGCTTTGCTTTTAAGGTCATTCGTTGAACAGGATATGCTTCTACTGCAAGAATTAACATATAGCTACATTTTCCTCAAAAACGACATATGGCTACATCTCCTCTTTCCTTGGATCCAGTATATATATATTTTGATCTTGATAGTATGTTTCTGTGTAGAGGAAGCTTTGCTTTTAAGGTCATTCGTTGAACAGGATATGCTTCTACTGCAAGAATTAACATATAGCTACATTTTCCTCAAAAACGACATATGGCTACATCAACCCTAGCGACCATAGAATACACATGTAACGTGCCACATGCCCACAGAGGTTAGCGCCCCACGAGGAAGACAAGCTGTTTCACTACCCAACAATGACGACACATTTATATATGTGCTGATCCAAATGCATGCTGTCTTGCTCAAGGCAAGTTGCATGCATGTCAAACAGTAAGTAAATAAACGTACTAGACAGTGACGGCGATCTGATTGATTCTGAGAGCACAGTGTAATATTGTACGGCAGTGGCTGCAGATATCATTTCGCAACGGCCTGAATAATGAATTCTCTTCTCTGCTGATCAGCGTGCTCCCCTGTCGATTGCAAACACAACAACTTTACGGCCGGCCGGCCGGCGAGATCTATCATTACTATTGGGGCCATGCATATGCATATGTGTCATGCTACTCACGCGTCTGCCGCTGAGCCGTCACAATCAGCTATTCCACCCTGTGTATCAAAACATACAGTACAGGAGATAAAGGTATATAGGACACAACTTTTAGGATCGCAGGGACGCGGATTCTACAAAACTGGCTCCGACTCTGGATCCTTTTGTATAACTCCTGTTTGGTTAGAGCATATATAAGCATTTTCAGAAATGTTTGTCAAAATGGCTCCAGATTTGACCTCCGCAAAAGAGTTGTGCCAAGCTTCTATTTCAGCATTTAACTCCTAGTCCATTTCACAAAACGGCTTTAATTTTTTCTTATTTTTTTTAAAAAAAATTATAGCACTTCTGCATAGGTGTGTTTAGTCGTGGTGGGGCTTGACCATGAAGCTATATTCAAAGCTGGTTATTAGGGAGCCCTTTCAGAGAGGCTCTTTATCTCCCATCCCATGTATCGAGATCTTAGTCCATTCATTGTGAGTGTATGTATATATGTGATCGATTAAACTAGTACTTGGTGACCCTTTTCCAGTTGCCCTGGATATAGTATATATAAGACATTTTTCTGTATCATCAATGGACGGACCCCATCATCATCTGGCAAAAGTGCCACAGCACAATCGAAGGGTGGCCCGGCCCACTCAATCGATGATCTCTGCGGTAGGGCCCAGTGGAACTAGGATCTTTGTATCTTTGTAGTCGACTGCTGGTTTATCATTGACATGCATGCATGCAGGCCCCTGTGTATCTGCAAGCAAAGCATACACGTCTTGCATGCTGCTACCAAACGATGGATCGCGTACTAGGCTAGGCTGTGTGTGTCGCCTGTCCGATCCAAACGAAGAAACAAAAGCTCCCCAACGAGCGATCGACGGCATGCCGGCAGGACAGGGCCGCCTTGCCTTCATGTATGCCGTTACACAGTTCCCTATATGTGCATCGTGCATGCCACTCTTTTGTTTTCCTATGGCTAGCACGTACGCATGCATTTTTTTTTCCAACAAATTAATTATGTGTATGCGGTCCTCGTGCTAGCTAGTTCTACCACGGCCTCCTTTGGAACAAAGAAAAAATAAAAGAATTTTTGTAGAATTCTAATCCTATAGGAAGGTTTTCTATATATGAGACCCTTTGGAACAAAGGATTATGATCTTATAAATCTCATGAAATTCTTATGGAATGCCTTTCTCTATAGCCATTTTGGAGGAATTCTAGCAAGAGGTCCAACCTCTTGGAAAGTTTCCTTTGAATATACCTCTTTCTTTCAATTAAGCTTAAGTAAAAAAACATACGGTTTTTAGAATAAACAAAAAAGAACCAAAATGAAAGGGAAAAATCCATTCTAATGTTTATATCTATTCTTTGATTGGTATAGGTATCTTGCTTTTGCTATGGATGACCAGGGTAAATTCCCGTCTGACTCACTCTTTACCTGCTTTTGGATTTCCTATTTTATTGATATATAAAAGATATTTTTCTCAGGAGGTAAATAAACACTTACAAGCTTTGAGGGGCCATACGAGACATCCCACTGTATGTCTATGCAAGTGTCATTCACGTATACGGTGTGTGGTCCTTGCACGCGTGATACACGTACGAATGTAAGGGTAGTTGTGTACTTCCAGTCGATCAGCGGCGTGTAGCGCATACACTTCTATTAGAAGCAGCTTCCAACATTGGTGTGGGGGACCACAAGGCCGGCCGGAATTGTGCACGTCACTGACCACGCAAGCTTTGTGGGGGCTATACGGCTCCATGTAGTTGTCACTTGGATTCTTTCACATAAATGCTTCAGCATGCCCGGCAATTTCTTTTCAAGGCGATCACCGATTACTAAAGTTTTTTCTCTCAAATAACCTTCCGATCGATCACAAATAAGTATTCACTTTAGACATCAACTCGATCACCAGCTCACTATAGTATTCAAGACAAATCTATACTCATTTTAACGGTTCAGTCAAATATTCAAACGGATATTGGTAGTTAAAGTGTAAATATATTAACTGCACCTATCTTAAACAACACTTATTGTGACTAGAGCCTAGAGGAAATAAAAAAACTCCAGCTCATCCATGATTACACTATGCACACTAAATCATGATCCCTCTCCCTAAACAAGGTCAGCAAACAACCACGACGATGATTTGCTAAGGTCTGTCATTTGCTTAGCGATTGACTACTATACTTCTATTTTCAAATATATATATATATATGACGTTTAATTACGACAACAAAAATTAGCTCCTAAACGTAGTTGCCACACGGATATGCCCGGCTGCTTCCTCCACCCAGGGTGTAGTACTCGAGAAGTCATGAAATGTTTAGCCGCGCCCTCGATGAGTTTTAAGCTTCAGGGGTCACTCGATCAATACTAAGCATTGCACCCATAGTCAGATGTAGTATTCTGCCGTGGATAAAAGAGATTATTGTTGGCGAGTACCCTCCGTTAATTTATGGATGATTAGGTTAGTTAACTCTTGAACTAACGATGTATATAAAAAGCTAGCCAGATAGAGAGTTGAACAAAGATGTCGGCATGGCCGCTTCAGCAGCGGCAGCAGATTAGAGGTGCAGTAATAATCAGTAAGTGTATCTTGTGTTCCACTCAAGTTTCTCATCGACCTGCCCTCTTACTGAGTTTGGAGGGCTTGTTTGTTGTGAACATGCTTGAATAATCCCTTCGATCCAGACCTGCCAAAAAGGATGCAACAACTAAGCCTCAGTTTCTTGTAATTAACAAAGGGTAGGAATTTCATATGAGAACAAAGTTATATTTAGAGTTTAGAAGCTTAAGAATTGCATATGGAAATAAAACAATATATTTGGTTCCTCCACGGCTAGGGTGATCGAGAGACCCATTACATGATTCAAATAGGGCGGAAATGGCCGCCAAAATTCAGGTGCGCAGTGATTGGACTGAAAGGGAGGCAAAGGACATATACCTCAGATTGTTCTGTGGCCTCCTTCTTCGATCCCCTGCTAGATCATGTGCAGGTCACTACTAGTAGCCTTCATTCCATTCATTGTGCAGGTCCTTGTAAGTAGCTGCACTAACAGCCTTTTCCTGGTCGGCATTATTTGATGCCCAAATATATGCAGCCCATAATCCCATATGTGCCAAGCCATGCGCAAAGAGAGATAGAGCAGAGATGTTGTCGTGATGGTGATGGCTCTGTCCATGCTGTGATCCGCCTTTTGGAGGACCAATGCAAAGTGCATGTGGGACATGCATTACGCGACGACGTCTACACATCATTGGTTACAGTGGACTTGTACTCGAATCTGAACATCAGAAGTAGTCGAATCTGGACTGGCAGCGCCGAAGGAAGCTAGCTCCTAAACGTAGTTGCCACACGGATATGCCCGGCTGCTTCCTCCACCCAGGGTGTAGTACTCGAGAAGTCATGAAATGTTTAGCCGCGCCCTCGATGAGTTTTAAGCTTCAGGGGTCACTCGATCAATACTAAGCATTGCACCCATAGTCAGATGTAGTATTCTGCCGTGGATAAAAGAGATTATTGTTGGCGAGTACCCTCCGTTAATTTATGGATGATTAGGTTAGTTAACTCTTGAACTAACGATGTATATAAAAAGCTAGCCAGATAGAGAGTTGAACAAAGATGTCGGCATGGCCGCTTCAGCAGCGGCAGCAGATTAGAGGTGCAGTAATAATCAGTAAGTGTATCTTGTGTTCCACTCAAGTTTCTCATCGACCTGCCCTCTTACTGAGTTTGGAGGGCTTGTTTGTTGTGAACATGCTTGAATAATCCCTTCGATCCAGACCTGCCAAAAAGGATGCAACAACTAAGCCTCAGTTTCTTGTAATTAACAAAGGGTAGGAATTTCATATGAGAACAAAGTTATATTTAGAGTTTAGAAGCTTAAGAATTGCATATGGAAATAAAACAATATATTTGGTTCCTCCACGGCTAGGGTGATCGAGAGACCCATTACATGATTCAAATAGGGCGGAAATGGCCGCCAAAATTCAGGTGCGCAGTGATTGGACTGAAAGGGAGGCAAAGGACATATACCTCAGATTGTTCTGTGGCCTCCTTCTTCGATCCCCTGCTAGATCATGTGCAGGTCACTACTAGTAGCCTTCATTCCATTCATTGTGCAGGTCCTTGTAAGTAGCTGCACTAACAGCCTTTTCCTGGTCGGCATTATTTGATGCCCAAATATATGCAGCCCATAATCCCATATGTGCCAAGCCATGCGCAAAGAGAGATAGAGCAGAGATGTTGTCGTGATGGTGATGGCTCTGTCCATGCTGTGATCCGCCTTTTGGAGGACCAATGCAAAGTGCATGTGGGACATGCATTACGCGACGACGTCTATACATCATTGGTTACAGTGGACTTGTACTCGAATCTGAATATCAGAAGTAGTCGAATCTGGACTGGCAGCGCCGAAGGAAGCTCAACAAAGATGCTGCATTTCTATAGCAGGCAAACTTCATAGCATACATGCACAAGCCATTTCTCAACAAAGATGCTGCATTTCTATAGCAGGCAAACTTCATAGCATGCATGCACAAGCCATTTCTCCTTTCCAATCACCTTAGCTTCAACCAAGGGTAGCCGAAAGGACGCCTTTCTTGCTGTCAGCAGTAAAATTTGGTGTGTTCATGTTCTGGAAATAGCATACCAGCTCTGTCCATAGATTAGGTCATCTAGTACTGCCCCTTTTGGGGGCCTCATTACCACCGGGCATGTACGTACCTATGTCGACAACTCCTATAGACTCCTTGTGTTATTGTCTACTACTATGTCTTTTCCTTTGGCATATGTGATTCACGGTAGAGTGGGCTTTAGGTTTCCAGCTATAATGGACCCGAGAATAAGATCAGCAGAATACTAATGGGCCGAATAATGATCTCGCAGGGCCATGTTTGTAAGTGGGCTTTGGTTGTATCAGTTTTATTTGTCCGAGCAGAAGAAACGGTACCAAACTCATCCATATTCGTCAGTAGAATGCTAACTAGAAAGCTTGCGCGGCCTTGCCGCGCCTGATTACCCGCCCCTATGCACATATATTTTGATAATGGTCAGTGTTCAAACAATTGAAATCGCATGAAATTCAAGTATTATTGTAAGGTAATAATAACATGTTTTATGATAGATAAGTAAACATGTAACATTTCATTACGGAGATAACAAAGTTCACTATATATGATGAGCTCGACATTAGTAATACTCCACAATGGAGGCGAGCATGAAGTTCATTACAACAGATTTTGCCTCTCCATAATGGACAAATATTTGCCAGCACTACGGGAAACCGGGGTTTTGCCGAGAGCCGGCTGCTCTCGGCAAAAACAAGAAGGCGCACGGCAACTTGTTTGCCGACGGCTTTTCCGGGAAACCGTCGGCAAATATCGCACGGCAGCCAGCCACCGGCAAATAGCTAGTTGCCGAGAGCTTTCCTTCGGGCGCTCAGCAAAACGTTTACCGAGAGCCAATTAGGTCTCGGCAAACCGAAGCGGCGCGACGGCGCCCAAACGGCCGTTAACGATCGTTTGCCGAGTGCCTACCCAAAAACGCTCGGCAAAGAGACAAATGTTTGCCGAGAGCCTAGGATTGATACGCTCGGCAAAAGTTTTCCTGTTTGCCGAGAGTTACTGTTGCTCTCGGCAAACAAAAGTCACATCCAGGAACTTTCTGGCACTCGGCAAACATATTCGACGGAATTCAATAAATTATTTAAATCGACTACAAACTGGACCATAATCACACCAAATCACATATACAAGTTCACCAACATGAGATACACATATATATCACCATCAAATCTGCTGACAAGCATTCAGATCATCTCGTATAACTTCGTATAAT
>LAPY01001760.1:84160-98954 GCA_000970635.1 Eragrostis tef
ATTATACGAAGTTATACGAGCTTGTGCCACCCACTCTTGCAGTGCTCCCTGTAGAGCTTGTCCTCCACAAGTACATCACATTCCTTGCATCTTCTCTGCTGCTTGCCCTGTCCATCCTGACTTTCTGTAGAGATGCTCTGTTTCTGCATTGTCTCACTTATTTGAGCAACAACATCAGCCTCCTTTGCAGGCACTGTTTGCGACGACTCTTCGACATTGTCATGCTGGTCCACAGAAGAGCCACCTTCCGCATGCGCTGAGACAGATAGCACTTCCACCCTGCCTTGCACATCCTTCAGCCGCTCCTCACATGAGTGCAAAATAGAAGGCTCAATCTCACATACCTGGAAAACATTGCTCAGTCACATTTAGACCAATGATAATAAGGTACACGAGTGATGGCTTCAGGAATGATTATCATTGAACCAAAGCAGGAAAACATTAATAGTAGGCTGCTAGGGAGTACACATAAATAGAATAATAGTACAGTAGAGTCCGTAAACTGTTTCTAAAGGTAGCCATGTATAGCCCATGCTGGGAGGTGCCACCCTTGTCCCTAGCGCCTAATCGCTGCCTAGTCTGCCTGATTGATGATCAGATGCTAGCAACCTTGCCCACACCAATAAAACTAAAAATAAATAACCAGCTCTATGGCATCAAGCTTGATATATACTTCGATATTAATGTTTAAAGTAATTACAGTAAAGCAGGAAACACTGTTGACCATTTGATATCCATCAAGTGACAAAATGATAGCCAGGACGGAACAAGATTTGAAAGACTTACAACAGAAGGTGGATTGCCAGATTCATCCTTGGAAATGACCATAGCATTCCATTCAACGACCTTGTCCATAAGGCCTGCAAACTTGGGCTTTGGTGCTGTGAAACGCACCCTCAATGGTGCACGCTTTATGGGAAAGTGCTCCATGAGTTTCTTGATGACTTTTAGAGCCTGTGAAACCAAAGAAGCACAGATGAGGGGAGAAAGGCATAAGACAATATATAAAAGAAGTTTACACAATAACTCTATCAAATGCCTTAATGCAGGTGACAATGACCAATATCTCAAAATCTGCTGCATATAAATAGAGCCTGAATGCAGGGGATCAGTGACTGATCACCTGCATTCAGGCTCTAACCGCATATGAGAACCCCTGGAGTCTGCATTTGTATTCTCAATGAAGGATACGACCCAACCTTTGAGTGAAATATGACCCTTACCAAAAAAGAAACTAGAGTAGCCTATTCTTTATATGCAGCTCAGTATCATGCGTACGCAGGATTTTTGTAAAGAAAGTACCACATGCAAAAAACACATACAGTATTAAACAGACAGCTACAGAGCTGTTAATCAAAACATCAAATAATGGTATCCCCGGAAAGCGTTATGACCAGAAATTGGGGCATCTCTAAGTTGCAACCAGTCAAAGAGAAATGAGAATGAATACATGATTCATTTTTTTTCTTCTTTTGCTGTAGCATAGCAACTGAAAAACTTGTTGGAGCCCAGCACCTCGGCGACCCTCGCAGCCTCGCCCTCTCTCTATCTCGCGACGTGAACGCTAGGTAGAAGAGGAACAGCAGGCAGAGCACGCAGATAATTCCGGCGACGAACGCCCCGGCGACAAACTCGCCTGTATGTTGGCCTTTATTAATTCCCAGGACTCAAGATTGCATCGTGGTGTACATCGCAACTTATAGGCCGGCCTGTGGAGCTTACCTCCTGCGCAAGTCTCGACCTTCTACTTGCAGATCACGCCGAGCAATCCTAACCAACTATGACTCACCCGAACAGTCCTAACACGCCTCCGCAGCAATCCTGCCGGATGGGCTCGACCTGGACACCTCGTGATGCAGCTACCCTGCATACACACGAACACACGCATGCCTCAACTACGCACGTCATGGATAGACCCATGGACGTACTAGACTCAAACACAACTCACGTATGCCTACAGCCATGTCAAGGTTATCATTAACAAAACTTACCCTCCCAACAGTCAAGGTATCTGATATGCAACTAGCATGTAAAATGGAGTCACTACAACCTTTAATTGCAACTACAGTTGTGCAGATGATTGCAGGATACATAATGAATAGCAGTAGTCTGTCAAGCATGCAATGCAGGAGACGACCATGCGCAACATAGACGAAGTAAAATGCATCTACAGTTGCTCAACATAAGCCCACAAATAAGCGTGCTAGTTGTTAGTTCAAGCTGAGGTTAGTCAAACAGTGGTAAACCGTTAAGTGACAACTCTCAAAGAGGAATGTAAATAATACATGATATCATTGTTTTTCCCTTCCCTTACTATAGCATAGCAGCCGAAAAAGACCATCCATTGGAAAGTGAACAGACAACAATCAGCAATAACACAGTCGAGGAATCTAATATGCAACGAGCATGTAAAATGGTGCCATTACAATATTCAATAATGGGTAAATTTCACAAACTAAAACTATTTGTGTCGTCGTTTCAGAAAACTACTTTCAATTTTCAAAGGCAATTTCAGAGAACTACAACTATTATTACCCTTTGTTTCAGAAAACTACAGCTCTTAATATCGCGACTACAGTTATGCAAGTGATGGCCGGGATAGCAGTAAAGCATGCATTGTAGGAGATGACCAGGAAGGATAATAAGCAAAACAATTGTGCATTGCAGGATATGACCGGGAAGGACCATAAGCAAAGTAAAATTGTCCAACATATCCCCACAAAAGAGCTTGCTAGTTGTTTATTTAAATTGGAGGCAGAGACATGTTAAATTCGACAGTATTCTACATATGATGGTAAGAGTCACAACACTAAAATTGATAAGAAATGCTCTGATCAAACCAAGATACCAGACCACCTATTCCTTGTATGCCACCACCCACCAATTGTATGCCTAAGTGGCAATAATACCTCAAGAATTTGATGTATCCTAAAGGTGATGGATGCAAATGACAGTGCTACTGCTAAATCTCTCATACATAAACATCCAACGGATTCTACTCTAAATATCTGATAGTAGCAGGGATAAATGTAGGCAAGCATCATCAGGTTACCTGTTCCTTAGAGGTGAGGTTTGGATCGACAGCAAAGTGAATCTCGTGCATGAGGCGCTCAATCATAGTGATGGTGTACGGGCGGCGGGTCTCTGGGTTGATGGTCTTCTCCATGACAATGGTGGCGATGTCACGGAACTGGCTGGACAGCTGCGCCTCCCTCTCCTTGCCGGAGACCTGGAGCTCCCCTTTCTCGAGAATCTAGCACGACATCCAAACCGGCAGTCACCAATTAGAACCAACAAAGCCGTGACGAGAGAGGGAAGAGAAGGGGAGGGATGGCAATTGAACCCCACACCGAGTGCAGTACCTCGATGCATATCTTGGTCTGGTCGTCGGTGCCGAAGGCCTTGATGAGTTCCTTGGACTTGGCGAGGACGCCCTTGGAGACGTTGGAGTAGACGGTGTGGGACTGGAGCACCTCGTCGAGGTCCTTCTCCACGCGGGAGCGCCAGGACAGCACCTTGTTGGGGAAGCAGGCGATCTCGAAGCGCTGCCCGTGCTTGCGCAGCCGCACCACCGCCACGTTCGTCAGCCGCTTCTGGCCCACGGGCTGCACCAGCGTCCGCGACATCTCCGGCGCGCGGGCGGCGGCGAAAACCCTAAACCTAGGCAACCGCAACGGAGAAGAGGAATGAAAGGCGGCGAGGAATTTGGGGGAGGAAATGAAAGCGCCGCCGTGGACGGTTTGCTATCTTTCCTGCCGGTTTTGCGTAAAGGTACTCGCATTTCCTTTTAATAATAGACTATTGTTCCCACCATCAAAAGGTGGTGTTGAACTCAAGTTTGAGGCCTTTTGCTACTTGTAATTTGAGAGGGTTCCCATTGCAAAGTGAAACACTTGTGAGTTCAGAATACAGAGGTTGCAGAAGTTGCCATGCAAACCTTCAAAAGAACAACCATTGCTGCGTATTTTGTTGTAATGATTTATCCTCATTTTGTGAAGCGATATTAGCTGAGGCGGAAAAAAATGCCACTAAGAGTGAGAAATTTCTATGTAGGACATATAGAACTCCTTAATAAAGGATTAAATATCGATTTTCTGTCTTTACCATGAGTAGTCTAAAGCATTGAGTAAAAGATAACTGAAATCTATATAAAAAAAAAATAAACTTCATAGCATCCCATAGTACTTATGATTTTTTAAATAAGGGGGTGACTAATCTTCAGCCGACTAAAAATGACGATTCATTCAGTCGATCGTGATCAGCTAGCAACTGAAAAACTTGTTGGAGCCCAGCACCTCGGCGACCCTCGCAGCCTCGCCCTCTCTCTATCTCGCGACGTGAACGCTAGGTAGAAGAGGAACAGCAGGCAGAGCACGCAGATAATTCCGGCGACGAACGCCCCGGCGACAAACTCGCCTGTATGTTGGCCTTTATTAATTCCCAGGACTCAAGATTGCATCGTGGTGTACATCGCAACTTATAGGCCGGCCTGTGGAGCTTACCTCCTGCGCAAGTCTCGACCTTCTACTTGCAGATCACGCCGAGCAATCCTAACCAACTATGACTCACCCGAACAGTCCTAACACGCCTCCGCAGCAATCCTGCCGGATGGGCTCGACCTGGACACCTCGTGATGCAGCTACCCTGCATACACACGAACACACGCATGCCTCAACTACGCACGTCATGGATAGACCCATGGACGTACTAGACTCAAACACAACTCACGTATGCCTACAGCCATGTCAAGGTTATCATTAACAAAACTTACCCTCCCAACAGTCAAGGTATCTGATATGCAACTAGCATGTAAAATGGAGTCACTACAACCTTTAATTGCAACTACAGTTGTGCAGATGATTGCAGGATACATAATGAATAGCAGTAGTCTGTCAAGCATGCAATGCAGGAGACGACCATGCGCAACATAGACGAAGTAAAATGCATCTACAGTTGCTCAACATAAGCCCACAAATAAGCGTGCTAGTTGTTAGTTCAAGCTGAGGTTAGTCAAACAGTGGTAAACCGTTAAGTGACAACTCTCAAAGAGGAATGTAAATAATACATGATATCATTGTTTTTCCCTTCCCTTACTATAGCATAGCAGCCGAAAAAGACCATCCATTGGAAAGTGAACAGACAACAATCAGCAATAACACAGTCGAGGAATCTAATATGCAACGAGCATGTAAAATGGTGCCATTACAATATTCAATAATGGGTAAATTTCACAAACTAAAACTATTTGTGTCGTCGTTTCAGAAAACTACTTTCAATTTTCAAAGGCAATTTCAGAGAACTACAACTATTATTACCCTTTGTTTCAGAAAACTACAGCTCTTAATATCGCGACTACAGTTATGCAAGTGATGGCCGGGATAGCAGTAAAGCATGCATTGTAGGAGATGACCAGGAAGGATAATAAGCAAAACAATTGTGCATTGCAGGATATGACCGGGAAGGACCATAAGCAAAGTAAAATTGTCCAACATATCCCCACAAAAGAGCTTGCTAGTTGTTTATTTAAATTGGAGGCAGAGACATGTTAAATTCGACAGTATTCTACATATGATGGTAAGAGTCACAACACTAAAATTGATAAGAAATGCTCTGATCAAACCAAGATACCAGACCACCTATTCCTTGTATGCCACCACCCACCAATTGTATGCCTAAGTGGCAATAATACCTCAAGAATTTGATGTATCCTAAAGGTGATGGATGCAAATGACAGTGCTACTGCTAAATCTCTCATACATAAACATCCAACGGATTCTACTCTAAATATCTGATAGTAGCAGGGATAAATGTAGGCAAGCATCATCAGGTTACCTGTTCCTTAGAGGTGAGGTTTGGATCGACAGCAAAGTGAATCTCGTGCATGAGGCGCTCAATCATAGTGATGGTGTACGGGCGGCGGGTCTCTGGGTTGATGGTCTTCTCCATGACTATGGTGGCGATGTCGCGGAACTGGCTGGAGAGCTGCGCCTCCCTCTCCTTGCCGGAGACCTGGAGCTCCCCTTTCTCGAGAATCTAGCACGACATCCAAACCGGCAGTCACCAATTAGAACCAACAAAGCCGTGACGAGAGAGGGAAGAGAAGGGGAGGGATGGCAATTGAACCCCACACCGAGTGCAGTACCTCGATGCATATCTTGGTCTGGTCGTCGGTGCCGAAGGCCTTGATGAGTTCCTTGGACTTGGCGAGGACGCCCTTGGAGACGTTGGAGTAGACGGTGTGGGACTGGAGCACCTCGTCGAGGTCCTTCTCCACGCGGGAGCGCCAGGACAGCACCTTGTTGGGGAAGCAGGCGATCTCGAAGCGCTGCCCGTGCTTGCGCAGCCGCACCACCGCCACGTTCGTCAGCCGCTTCTGGCCCACCGGCTGCACCAGTGTCCGCGACATCTCCGGCGCGCAGGCGGCGGCGAAAACCCTAAACCTAGGCAACCGCAACGGAGAAGAGGAATGAAAGGCGGCGAGGAATTTGGGGGAGGAAATGAAAGCGCCGCCGTGGACGGTTTGCTATCTTTCCTGCCGGTTTTGCGTAAAGGTACTCGCATTTCCTTTTAATAATAGACTATTGTTCCCACCATCAAAAGGTGGTGTTGAACTCAAGTTTGAGGCCTTTTGCTACTTGTAATTTGAGAGGGTTCCCATTGCAAAGTGAAACACTTGTGAGTTCAGAATACAGAGGTTGCAGAAGTTGCCATGCAAACCTTCAAAAGAACAACCATTGCTGCGTATTTTGTTGTAATGATTTATCCTCATTTTGTGAAGCGATATTAGCTGAGGCGGAAAAAAATGCCACTAAGAGTGAGAAATTTCTATGTAGGACATATAGAACTCCTTAATAAAGGATTAAATATCGATTTTCTGTCTTTACCATGAGTAGTCTAAAGCATTGAGTAAAAGATAACTGAAATCTATATAAAAAAAAAATAAACTTCATAGCATCCCATAGTACTTATGATTTTTTAAATAAGGGGGTGACTAATCTTCAGCCGACTAAAAATGACGATTCATTCAGTCGATCGTGATCAGCCGCTAGATGAGGATCGAATGGCTCAAACATTCAACTTGTTCGTCTCGCTGCTTTGCAGCGGCTACAGTGTTTTAGTTATTTCTTCTGCAGCCGCTACAGTGTTCGCAGATATTTTTCTGCAGCTGCGGCCCATTGTCTTTAACCTCCCATCCTTTCCAGTATCTCGCATAAAACGAACACTCTCTCTCCTGAGTCCCCTCTTCGCTTAACCAATGAAAGCTTCGTCGACTGATAGTTTCTCCATTCTCAGTGGATTAAAGAGATGTAAATCCGTCCCCTAAATAAAGAAACAATAGGACTCAGGTTATCTGGACAATTATGTTTGCCCTGAAAAACACTCCTGCTTGTTGGGAACAAGAGCACAGATAATAGAAACACAAAGAGAAAAGAAAGAAAAGAAAGACAAAGTCAACATGGAAGATTTATAATGTATGCATGCGCAACTTGCAATTTACAGGCAATACATATATTTGTAGTCGTGCAGCTCAGAGCTGTCTGTCTTAGAAAGGACCAAAGCATTGTCCATCATCTCAAATTTCGAAACAAAGAGCATCTCCTCTCCACGGTACTGGAGGACCTGGTCAAACGTGGTCAAACCGCGGTGCGGTCACACAAAGCCTGCGTGCCCCTTACGGTTGAATTTTGGTCAAACCATGAGATTTTGCACGTCCGTAATATGTGGGAAACGGAAAACCGAAGGAAACAGAACAGCCACGGACAGCGGAGACGGAGCGTAGGCCAGTCAGCGAGCTGAGATGGAGACGAGCCCCGACATGCGGGGCCCACGCGACAGCCTCTTGGATATTTCCAGCAGCAGCAGCAGCAGCAGAACTGGAGGAGGACTTGTTTAATGCGAGAGAGGGAAGGGCCGGGCGAGTCGTCGCTCCGACTTGACATTTCCTCGAGCACCACGACGGCTCCCGCCTCCCGCTCGCCGCCGCCCCACGAGCTCCCTGCCTCTTCCCCGGCTCCGGCGCCATGGCCTCCAGGTACGCCCCCGATCGACCGCTCTCTCCGCTCCGCCCCTCGTAGCACTACACGGGTTGGTACTCACCCTTTCCCGCGCCACCTTCCGTCTCCTCGAGCTCCCGTGCCTGTGAGCTCCCTCCCTTGATCCTTCCGGGTATAGGGGAGGCGCTGGTTCCGTTTAGGGAAGTGCCCCGGTACTGGGAGAGGCGGCCGGGCTGGGTGCGGTCGCTGGAGGCTCAGGAGTTTGTTTCGCTTTTTGCTCGCGCTCCTATTGGGAAGTGGGGGGCGCATATTGCCCTGTTAAATTGTCGTTTGGATTCCTGGTTGCACATGCTGCGATGGGATAAGCCACGTCTCGTGTCTGAATTTTTGCGATGCTCGAAGTCCTGCAGGCATTTAAAGCTGCAGAGGTTAAGCTTTGACTTGGCTTCTGGTACCTCTTCCTAACTGACAACTGACAAGGATCAGTTTATGACCTTGCACCTCTCAAAAGTTAGTTTGACACATAGGAGTAATCCCGTACCCTGGTCTCATTTCTGAAAAGTTACCCACTTACAGAATTGATTCTTGTATACATGGAGATGTAGCTACTAAGCGTAACTGTGGAAATATGTATGGTCACCAAATGGAACTGTGAAATGTATGTATCAATGATAGGGTCTCATTCTCCTTTCTAATTCTTCGGCTGAAATCACCTTTTTTTTTTTCTCTTGTCGATAGATTTTGTTACTCTGTTTGCAAGTTAATCTAGAAATTAGCTTTAGAATTTTGTGCAGATTCAGGTAAAGTTTACCATAGCACTATTCAGGAACCAAATAAATTGGATTAACCCTTTCTGATAAACATTCTCTTTTCTACTGTAGAGTCCTTCAGTTAGATGTTCCTACAGATTCTGAGGCCTCTCCTAGGAGAAATGTACCAGGGAGTGTAAGCAGCCCGCTCGTGAATGGTGACAAGAGTGTATTTCGGGATCAGAATGCAGGGTTCACTGCACTTGCAAGTCCTCTCAGGAGAGAAATCGGAAACAGGCATGTATGCAGCCCTTGGATTTTGTGATTTCTTCATTTTTGCCTCAAAGTATCATAGTTTATCTCACCACACATTGCCAACCCCGAAAAAGGAAACGATAGCTCTGTAATAGCTAAATGATTCTTGTTGTTAACTCTGAAATAATCACAATAACTCTGTAAACCTGGTCTTTTTTTATTTGAATCAAAATGCCCCAGCATCAACTATGCTGCAAATTAACACAATCTGTTGTGGTTCTGGATCATACTGATGCTTACGTTATCCAGATCTATTACAAGGTCCTTCTGCATTGATGATAATGACTTGGAAGACGGCAAGGCCTCAAAAGACAGAGATACGCCTTCACACTTCCTCAGGCTCCCGAAGATACAGAATCAGGCTCTTCTATCTGGTCTAGCTTACTGCATAGCATCGTGCAGCATGATTTTAGTTAATAAATTTGTTCTTTCTGCCTATGGTTTCAACGCTCCAATATTTTTGATGCTTTACCAGGTATATCACTATTGCTGGTTGTTAATTTTTATTTTGCATGTAATACATCTTTAGTCCTGAATGGCATCTTTTTTATGATCTTCTCCTGCAGAACATTGTGTCAGTGACAATAGTTTCAACGCTATCCCTGTCCGGGTCTGTCCCAACTGAACAGTTAACTTGGAAGCTAATCAAAGTTTGGTTGCCTGTGAATATCATTTTTGTGGGAATGCTAATCACAAGCATGTTTAGGTATGTATCATATTTTCAATGTCAATTTGGTCCAAATAATGTTTGATGTGGTGTATTTTAGGCTTGTGCATCTGATTTGTTATTGGAGTAAAATTACTTCTTGAATTTATGCTGTCATTTATACTCCATGCAGTATGTACCCATGATGAATACTCTGTTTTCTCATATTTTTAAATTAAACGTACAGAACACATGTGAATGCTGGTTTTGTGAATCAGTAAGTTTAATATATTCTGGGTTAAGAATAGGGAGTGAATTTGAATTTTGCTGAAACTGTTAATTTGAAATATATTGATTATCCACAAATATCACGTTGGCAGGCCAAGTCTGTTCATGGTCATTTGTTGCGCTTGTACTTTTACAGTGATTAACTCGAATAATTTTATAGCTTTTGCTGAACTTAGATTCATTCCATATGAGATGTGAATGAATCTCACTCAACTTGTTGAGAAGTTTCGATCAAAATTTGAAGTCTCCAGTAAAACCCATTTCCTCACTGCTGGGTGTTTCCTGTTCTTTTTCAGCTTGAAGTACATTAATGTTGCGATGTTAACCATATTGAAGAATGTTGCGAATGTCCTTACTGCATCTGGGGAAACCTACTTTTTTAAGAAGCAGCATGCCACACAAGTTTGGATTGCTCTCATATTGATGGTACGGCATATTTCAGAAGTTAGAAATGTTTGACCTGAATTTTGTGCTTGAGTTTATGATATTGATCCATCAACACCTGAATACTTAAATGTTGTGCAGATAATCTCAGCAGTTGCTGGAGGAATAACAGATCTGTCGTTCCATGCAGTTGGTTATACCTGGCAGATCATAAACTGTTTTCTGACAGCATCTTACTCGGTACGGTTTTCTTAAATGCAAATCAATTATCGATTTCTCTCCAACCAAATATTTTAAATTGTAATCTCTACTCCCGTACATTTAAGTTACAGGGTTAGTACCTTTTGTTTTGAGATATCCCAAATTTACTTCAGCAAATCAGCTTGTCCTCTTTTTCCCCATTTCAGCTTACGTTGCGGCATGTAATGGACAGTGCTAAGCAAGCCACCAAGTCTGGGAATTTGAATGAGCTTTCAATGGTGTTGCTGAATAATGTTCTTTCACTGCCATTGGGAATTATCCTTGTGCTTGGTTTTAACGAAGTGAAGTACCTTTTGGAGACGTAAGCTATTGATTTAAACCTCACTGATTTATCCCTGATTGAAACATTTGAACTGCTTAGATCCATTTGTTTCACAGTAGGCATTTGTCATTTTAGTCTGCTCTGCCTTTTCTAGCATTGCAAGTCATTTCCTGATATTTCAAGCAGGGCCTGTAGTGGCCTTCATGAACTTTCCATGAGGCTATGTTGAAACAAAAATTGTGTTCCATTGGCATTACTGCATTAGGTAGTCATTTGAAATTGATGTAGGGCTATTTACCACTATGCAACCATTACTTCATTAAGTACTCTCATTTGAAATATGTATAATTTTACTCCATGCTTATATGTATTTGTGAATTGAACTTACAGACCCCTCTTGAAGATGCCAAGTTTTTGGGTGGTCATCACGGCTAGTGGAGTTTTGGGGCTTGCAATTAGCTTTACTTCGATGTGGTTTCTTCATCAGACAAGCGCAACAACATATAGGTCCCACTTGTTTCAATTTCGAACTATAAAGTTGAACACGAATTTGTTTACATATAAGCTTTTCAAGCTGCACTGAATGAGTTCACCAATCAATAAAGGATTAGCATATCATTAGGCACTGAACCAAGTTAATCTAGAAATTAGCTTTAGAATTTTGTGCAGATTCAGGTAAAGTTTACCATAGCACTATTCAGGAACCAAATAAATTGGATTAACCCTTTCTGATAAACATTCTCTTTTCTACTGTAGAGTCCTTCAGTTAGATGTTCCTACAGATTCTGAGGCCTCTCCTAGGAGAAATGTACCAGGGAGTGTAAGCAGCCCGCTCGTGAATGGTGACAAGAGTGTATTTCGGGATCAGAATGCAGGGTTCACTGCACTTGCAAGTCCTCTCAGGAGAGAAATCGGAAACAGGCATGTATGCAGCCCTTGGATTTTGTGATTTGTTCATTTTTGCCTCAAAGTATCATAGTTTATTTTACCACACATTGCTAACCCCGAAAAAGGAAACAATAGCTCTGTAATAGCTAAATGATTCTTGTTGTTAACTCTGAAATAATCACAATAACTCTGTAAACCTGGTCTTTTTCTTTTTGAATCAAAATGCCCCAGCATCAACTATGCTGCAAATTAACACAATCTGTTGTGGTTCTGGATCATACTGATGCTTACGTTATCCAGATCTATTACAAGGTCCTTCTGCATTGATGATAATGACTTGGAAGACGGCAAGGCCTCAAAAGACAGAGATACGCCGTCACACTTCCTCAGGCTCCCGAAGATACAGAATCAGGCTCTTCTATCTGGTCTAGCTTACTGCATAGCATCATGCAGCATGATTTTAGTTAATAAATTTGTTCTCTCTGCCTACGGTTTCAACGCTCCAATATTTTTGATGCTTTACCAGGTATTTCACTATTGCTGGCTTTTAATTTTTATTTTGCATGCAAAACATGTTTAGTCCTGAATGACATCTTTTTGATGATCTGCTCCTGCAGAACATTGTGTCAGTGACAATAGTTTCAACGCTATCCCTGTCCGGGTCTGTCCCAACTGAACAGTTAACTTGGAAGCTAATCAAAGTTTGGTTGCCTGTGAATATCATTTTTGTGGGAATGCTAATCACAAGCATGTTTAGGTATGTATCATATTTTCAATGTCAATTTGGTCCAAGTAATGTATGATGCGGTGTATTTTAGGCTCGTGCATCTGATTTGTTATTGGAGTAAAATTACTTCTTGAATTTATGCTGCCATTTCTACTCTATGCAGTATGTACCCACGATGAATACTCTGTTTTCTCATATTTTTAAATTAAACATACAGAATACATGTGGTAATGCTGGTTTTGTGAATCAGTAAGTTTAATATATTCTGGGTTAAGAATAGGGAGTGAATTTGAATTTTGCTGAAACTGTTAATTTGAAATATATTGATTATCCACAAATATCACGTTGGCAGGCCAAGTCTGTTCATGGTCATTTGTTGCGCTTGTACTTTTACAGTGATTAACTCGAATAATTTTATAGCTTTTGCTGAACTTAGATTCATTCCATATGAGATGTGAATGAATCTCACTCAACTTGTTGAGAAGTTTCGATCAAAATTTGAAGTCTGCAGTAAAACCCATTTCCTCATTGCTGGGTGTTTCCTGTGCTTTCTCAGCTTGAAGTACATTAATGTTGCGATGTTGACCATATTGAAGAATGTTGCAAATGTCCTTACTGCATCTGGGGAAACCTACTTTTTTAAGAAGCAGCATGCCACACAAGTTTGGATTGCTCTCATATTGATGGTACGGCATATTTCAGAAGTTAGAAATGTTTGACCTGAATTTTGTGCTTGAGATTATGGTATTGATCCATCAACACCTGAGTACTTAAATGTTGTGCAGATAATCTCAGCAGTTGCTGGAGGAATAACAGATCTGTCATTCCATGCAGTTGGTTATACCTGGCAGATCATAAACTGTTTTCTGACAGCATCTTACTCGGTACTGTTTTCTTAAATGCAAATCAATTATCGATTTTTCTCCAACCAAATATTTAAATTGTAATTTCCACTCCCGTTCATTTAAGTTACAGGGTTAGTACCTTTTGTTTTGAGTTATCCCAATTTACTTCAGCAACTCAGCTTGTCCTTTTTTCCTTTCTCCCATTTCAGCTTACGTTGCGGCATGTAATGGACAGTGCTAAGCAAGCCACCAAGTCTGGGAATTTGAATGAGCTTTCAATGGTGTTGCTGAATAATGTTCTTTCACTGCCATTGGGAATTATCCTTGTGCTTGGTTTTAACGAAGTGAAGTACCTTTTGGAGACGTAAGCTATTGATTTAAACCTCACTGATTTATCCCTGATTGAAACATTTGAACTGCTTAGATCCATTTGTTTCACAGTAGGCATTTGTCATTTTAGTCTGCTCTGCCTTTTCTAGCCTTGTAAGTCATTTCCCGGTATTTCAAGTAGGGCTTGTAGTGGCCTTCATGAACTTTCCTTGAGGCTATGTAACTATATGTTGAAACGAAAATTGTGTTCCATTACTGCATTAGGTAGTCATTTGAAATTGATGTACGGTTATTTACTACTATTCAATTATTACTTCATTAATTACTCTCGTTTGAAATATGTATAATTTTACTCCATCCCTTATATGTATTTGTGAATTGAACTTACAGACCCCTCTTGAAGATGCCAAGTTTTTGGGTGGTCATCACGGCTAGTGGAGTTTTGGGCCTTGCAATTAGCTTTACTTCGATGTGGTTTCTTCATCAGACAAGCGCGACAACTTATAGGTACCATACCAAACTTGTTTCAATTTTGAACTATAAAGTTGAACACGAATTTGTTTACATATAAACTTTTCAAGCTTCGCTGAATGAGTTATCCAATCAATAAAGGATTAGCATATTATTAGGCACTGAACTTAATTTTCTAAAATGCCTGTCCTTTATGTTTTCTCTACCTCCCATGTATTTCTGATGCAAACATTGCTTCTAACACAGCCTCGTGGGCTCCCTGAATAAGATTCCTCTCTCTATTGCTGGGATCGTTCTCTTCAATGTTCGTACAAGCATGGAGAATTCTTTGAGCATTCTGTTTGGTAGGTTACATTTAAAGGTATTACTAGTACCACCACTTTTTGCTCTTGCCATATATGACTAACAGTCTGTGACACCCCATCATGTAGGTTTATTGGCAGGAGTATTTTTCGCCAGGGCCAAACTTCGAGATAACTCACCTTAATTGTGCAGTCGGCTTTATATTTTTAGAAGCCTAGATGGCAATATTTTGGTGCTCCCTTGAATTTCTTCTCTGGGAAAATTGTGCAGACACGTGTTCGTTCCCAGTAGGCAAGGCAACTAGTCTCTCAGTTGGCCTGGGGGGGGCTCC
>LAPY01001761.1:16087-26941 GCA_000970635.1 Eragrostis tef
GGTGACAGCTAGCTACCGGCCGGGCGCGCCGGCTTCCCATGTGATTCGCGTGTTGCCTCTGCCAAACGCTGCGGCTTGTTTCGAGACAAAGTTGTGCACATGTTGACTGAACATTTAAAGACGTGGTTACTTACTGATGAAACACATAAGACCGATACATCGTGCGCCATTTCTTACCCAATCAGGCCAATGCTGTGTGTAATATATTCGCTAACTAAATGAAACATGCGATATGTTGTCTGGTAGATGACACCTAAATTATAAGATGGTTTATGAGACCACCCATACAATAGATGATTGTTTTAGTTGTCTCATAGTAATTGTATCTTTTTTTAATTTATGAATGAAAAAAGAAATATTTATGAGTTGCATGACAACTACAACTCGTACAATGATGTGTAAGCCATCTCATACTCCTAAATTTTAGCACTTGAGGTGGTTGCCTCGCGAAACAACCACTTATTTTTTTTCCTCCCTCTCTCTCTTCCACCTCATCAAAAATCCTACATGACGTTACATGAGACGAGTTTTAAGACTGCTTACGTGAAGCGTTGTACCTGTCTTTATCCTGAAACCCGCGAATACTTCGATCAGTAACTTCGCCCTTCACATCCAGACAGGGCCATCCATGCGAGTTGTCTTCAAAATATCTTTGAATCTCACTCTACTATATCAAGGATCTCTCCCATGCATGCGTCTGCTGCCAGAAAGATTTGTAACATAAATAACTAACACGATCTTCAGAGGATCATGAAGTGTTTGAAGAAGCTATTTTTAAACTTGGAAGGGGTAGCGAATCTTTTTGGGGAATTTGCACCCAGCGCATGGCCTGCTTTGCATAACATTTTTTGGTGTGTGTTTCTTCTGCCTAGAATGAAGCTCACCTTTTATGCTCCAATGAAAAGAGATTGAATTAAAATTTTGAGAAGCCTTTCACACATCCCTCACGACCGGTGAGTCATGATAAAACGTGAAAGAAGCCTAAAGAACCATGTTTCACCACAGAAATTTCATGGGCCGGGAGTCCAACTGCTTATTTGGATCACATTTAAAAAGGAGTAAATAATAAAAATGCACATTTAATTTTTTGCAGCACTTACTCCACTCTCTTTAAAAAAAAAGTTACTGAAATTTGGTTTTGAGATAAATAAATAAACAAACTCTTTTTTTGCGAGGAATAAATAAACAAATTCTAACATGTAATAAACTTTCTAAGAGTGAATAGTAAATCCCTTCTCTTTTTTTTTGACAATTTGCAAGTCAACTAGCCATTCACTGAACTAGCTTCAGAAGTGATGACTCGATTTCTGACATTAAAATTTGATAAGTTTTTTAGTTATATTTATACTGTTACATGTTTTCATAGGAAATCACTTTACATTTACTGGCAAAGAAAGTATTTCTATTTTCGTGATTTCTTTGATATGTTATCCTTTCTTGCATTGTCTACAACAGCACGTAGCATTGTCATAAGCTATTGGCTTCCTATAACATTTAACTAATATATTTAAACATAATCACATTTGGGACCCTTTTTTCATCTAAGATGTGAGGCTCATGTAAATGATATCCTTTGCAGTATCATGAGGACTTTGTAAAGATATAAGTTACAGTCAAAAGTCTTAATCCATGTCTGGACCCGAGTGCACCTCCACATGCGAGGAAATGTTGTTACTGAATAAAGGATTAGAAACTGATGCAAAAGGACTTGGCGGCAGGTTCCCAAAGAATGAAACAGTACAACGACAAATGCGTGTAATCCAAGAGAAAAAAAAACTTCATTAAACAAACTGAACTCGAATCCAAAAGAACATCAGTAATAAACAGAATCAGTGATGTCTACAAACGCTGGTTGCGGTGACATCGGCGGCAGGCCGTCAAGCAACTCCTCCCAGCTCTGCTCCCAGCTCCAGCTCGACGGCGTCATGGGGAACCCTTCATCAGCGCCTGCGTCCGCCACCGTCGTCGCTGTGGACGACGTCGTCCCCGTCGAATACGCGGTGGCCGTGGTCTGAGACGTCGAGACGGTGGACGACGGAGAGGTGCACGCCACCTCGGTCGACGTCCACGGCGACGGGAACTCGTCAGTCTTCGCTGTCTTGTTCACAACCGCGACCACCTCGACGACTTCGGGGTCCTCCACCTCGGTCGACGTCCAGGACGACGGCACCTCGTCAGTCTTTGCTGCCTTGTTCACAACCGCGACCACCTCGACGTCGGGGTCCTCCTTCTCCTGCTGCTTTCGCTTCCGCCTGCTCGCCGCGGCGCCCTGCTTTGCCGCCGGAGCGGGCGCCGATGCCAGTAGGTCGGCGCCGCGGGAGCCGACCTCGTTGGGGAAGTTGAGGATGGCCTTGGCGCCGCGCAAGCGGAACGCGGCGCGGTCGTAGGCGCGCGCGGCCTCCACGGGCGAGTCGTACGTGCCGAGCCACACGCGGGAGCCCCGGCGCTTCGGGTCGCGGATCTCCGCCGCGTACTTGCCCCAGGGTCGCTGACGCACGCCCCGGTACTTGCGGAAGTCATCCACCGGCGCGGCGGCCGCTGCCGGCGCGGAGGTCTCGAACATTATCATCACTGGCTGTGCCGGCTCGTGCGCCCAGAACGCCGCCTCGCCCTCTGCAGCAGCCGGAACAGCGCCCGTACAATAGTGCGTCATGCCTATGTACCCTTCATGCTGCTGATGGGGTAAGAACGACATGGGCTGAAATGCCGCCGGTTCGGCCTCGGGCAGAGGCAGCACGGGGACGCTGACTTCGTCAGAAACTACCCAGCTGGCCACGGGGGCGCCGCTGCAGCCACCGCCGAGGAGGTGCTCGCGGATGAACTCGAGGGCCGTGAAGTCGTCGGCGTCACCAGCGAAGTCCATGTCGGCGTCGGCGAAGGTTTCAGGGGTGGTCGACTCTCTTGACAGTGGTGAACTGTGGTGATCACGATCGAACACAGGCTATACGAGGAAGGATGACGACACGACAGAGAGAGGTGTGTCCCTCCCGTACGTACGTTTGTTTGTTTGTGTTGTCGAGTAGCTGTTGTGAGGACAAAACATGGGTGGAGACCCAACCTATTTATACGCACGGGGAGAGGGGCGAGAAAAAGAGTCGAAGGCCGAAAGCTTTAGGGTCTTTCTCGTCAGGGTCAACGACTTTAGCTGCCCTTGTTTAGTGGCCTTATTACTCTAGTCTGTGATCCTAATCGTGTCATTAATTACTCTCTGTCCCGCTGGAGCTTGAATAGCTAGTGTGGGGGTACTGTCACTTGACTTGAGCCACGAGCGAGAACGTACGGTTATTGGTACTTTGGCCACGAGCGAGCGTACCACACTACCTAGATTATTGGATCTTTCCCCGCCATGGCTTTGAAAAATATGACATTGGGGTGCCGACGTTGCCAGTTGCATGCATGCCACAGCGGCATGCCGCGGTTTTGGGCTCTGTTTGTATCCAATCCAGATTCCAGAAATCCATAAACTAGACTCTCTCTGCTAGATTGTACAACCTTAGCTTACACGACGAGTCTAACAAAATTTATCAATCAAAACTGAGTATTGTCATTTTATATTAACAAATTGGATGCTTTTTCCTAAGCTTCACATTAGTGTGTAGAAAAAATACAAATCATAAAAGACATAGTTAAAAAATATATTTCTATTAGGCTCCCGCTAAGTTAGTCCCAAATAACTGTGGACCGTTCATTTGAGTAGATGGTGCAAGACTTCATTTAGTTTGGAAAGTAACTATTTTTAAGAAATAGACTTACGTGAAAAGATATTCCCTCCAGAATTTTTGCTGATTAGTTAACAAATGGTGATGCGTGCTCAACTAGAAGCTGCATGCATGTGCACTCGATTAAAGTGAGCAATCCCTTGGCCATCTATTGGGTCGAAACGGGCATTCCAAACACACTTGTATGCAGATACAGTTAACCTGCTTCGCTTGCACTTGCACACCGTACCCCTATATTTTTAGGAAGCGTCCTCTACGAACAAGTGGTACATATACAGGAATTTTTTCGTACACACTTAAGTTTGACAATCTAAATTAACTGTTGGAGTGAATTCGGTGCATGAACGTCCACTATCTCCAGCACTTCGTGTTGCTTAATTAGACACATGCAACAACAGGGTCTCACTCTGACAACGAGTGTGTGTTACACTTGCACCCCCACTCGCCCACCATGTAGAATTGCGCAGGTCCCACGAACCCTCCGGTATGCTATTTTAAGGCGGCTGATTGGATGTCGTCGCGCTGACTCGAAGTGGAAAGTCAGTGGTTAACGGAGGACGAAGGACTGACAGAGAGATTACTGACGATTTTTTTTAGGTGCTGTTTGGAAATAGGGAAATGGAGATTGGGATTGGGAAAGGGAAATGATATGAGAAATCTAGAACGTTCATTTATCCATCACATTAAATCTCAACCATTCATTTCATCAAAGAGCATTTCCTAATCCCTATCACATCCTCTATTTCTCAATTGCCAAACACCACCTTAGAAAACTTAAGATTTCAGCGGCTCCTCGTTTACTTATTCTCGCGCCTCACGTGCAACAGGCGGCTTAGCTTCATAGTTTCCGTATGATGATTCATCAGATCCCCGTCCGTTGCTTGTGCTATCCATGCACGTGACGCGGTGACCTTGGCGGCTACCTGTGGCCTTTTGCGGCTTCAGGCACGTCAGCAATTGGCGCGTAAGACGTGATGAAGGAGCTAGAACAGACATACAGATTGTGATTGAGTAACATGCGTGGATTTTCATTTCCTGATTCCATTAATTTCCCCGGTTATTTCCTCAGAAGATTTAGTGGCAACTGGAGGCACAAATGGGCGCATGAGAAGAATAACCGCCATCAGCAGACTCCCAGGGCGTGCAAATAGCCTAGACTTTGTTTGTGTTCTTTTTCTTCTACAACCAGTTGTTGACCTCTTCTGTCTCTGTCGACATGTAAGTTGCGTCCTAGTCAGCGCCAAGGCTGCCAGGACATGAACCTTTTTATTTTTTTGACGGCAAAGGAGGACATGAACCTTGAACTATTAGTTTAATATGTTGTTCTTTCTCCTTAACGAAAAGGCACAACAGAGAACACGTGCCATGTTACTTCAAAAATAAAATGAATGGCTGCTTTGATGATCCAAATGAAATCTACTATATCAGTTATTGATAGAAGTTAGAACGTGGCCACCAGAGCGTGCATGCACAAGTATTTTAGATTTCGCCTTACAAGACGGTGCTACAACAAGCAGATCTATGATGAGAAGTGATTCGTTTTTTGTATTTCAAATGGTATAGGATTGCCTGACATAATTGGAAAGAGTAATGCTCAAACGTGCTTGGTATCTAAAGAACATTTCCAGCCAATCAGAGTGGAGTACACAACGGGCCATGTTTCGTGGATTAAGAATGCCAAGATCGGGTGAAATTACTGGCCCACGACAAAAGCGGCTAAAGTCTGTCGGGCCTACTAGGATTCCCTGTTGCTGGGCCGTTTGGTGCCGTGGCCGCGGACCCATTCTTCTCTCAACTCCTTGTCCTTGTGGAGAGTATATGATGACCATGGAGATGATATCTTCGTCAGGTGGTGGATTTGAGAAACACAAGTCACTAGTACGTGCCCGTCAACTCATAGACGTTTCCTCGCTGTTAGACTTACATCGATGCTGGAAACGTTCTTCGCCCTTGCTTGTTGATGGAGACGTCATGGAACAGACGTTTCTACGCTTTATCGTCCCGTGAACAGGCGCTTTGGGATAACTTCGCGTTAACCAAACAGAGGCGAAATCTCTAAAGGAACGGTTGGGCAATAAGCATCCCTGTCTACCATTGATGGACCTGCAAAATCCTGTCGGTCTGAAACAGATCGATTCTCACGAAGTTTCTTCATGCAGGTCCCATGATGGTTAAATTAGAGTAAAAGATGAGGAGACCGAGATGTTTTCATTTGTTTGATGATGATAAAATAGAGTTCTCTTTATCTAAAAGGCCTCACGACGTCACATCCGACCCCGCCAAGAGTGTTAAACAAGCACGACACGAGGTTTCCTTCACACCTGTTGTATCCAAGTCTGCTTATCCTGAATCTGACAGGTCTGGCTGGCCGCGGCTGCAAGCTGATCGATGCCGAGATCGATCGAAGGCACCGCAAGGCCCATGCCGCGGTGCCGTGCAACATCGGTCGCAAACAAACCGATTGCCCACGACGGTCCGCGCGCACAGTTCTCTTTTTTTCGCCCAGCGGCGTGAAAAGCGTGAGATGCAGTGGCGGAGCTAGAATTTTGAATATGGGTGTTCAAAGTCCTCAATACAAGTCCAAAACATGGAAAATTTGTCAATGATGTCTTGCCCAAATTTGTAAACAGATTTTTCTAGGCTACAAAATAATATACGCACTCAATTGTCTTTGGTTTCTCTTTGATTTTAAGTGTATATATGCAGTACAACTAAGAATTGATGTACATATGCAAAAAATCATGGGTGTTCAAGTGAACACCCATGAACCATGGTAGCTCCGCCCCTGGTGAGATGGCATGCCGCCAATGATATGCTGCCAGAACGCCACGAGTTTCAACCCCCCAATGAACAACTGCGAACTAGTGACCAACGGAGTGGCTTACCTCTCACGGAGCACGCGCAGTTCAGGAAGCTCGCGGCGCCTCCGGCGCGACGGCGCCCGGCCGCCGCCGTCATGCAGAGGCTGCTGGCAGCCGTGTCGACCATGCTGCTGATGTCCATCGCTGAACACGGACAGGCAAGAAACAACCTCGTCATAGTTGCTCGCGCCTCGCTGATCTGTGGTTCCATTTGCCACATCCCCTGACCGGCTGACCCCTTGCTCGTGCTCCAGTCACTATTGTTGAACAAGGAGTGTAACCTCGTTGACGCTCCTAGACTCGCCGTCTCACCCACTGAAGCTAGGATATGGTGAAATATGGTGGCGGCGCTGGGGTGTTCAAGGTGACTTACTAAGTGAAGCACATGAAACACTTTACCCTTAAACCGCAAAATACTTGGATCAGTGATTAATTTTCCCCTTAGATCCTGCAAGGACCATTTTCACCTCAAACATCAATTCAATATACATCCATGAAAGTTGTATCCAAAATGTCTTTGAAACCACTCTATGGTGCATCTCTCCCATGCATGCGCCCCGCTGCCCAAAACATATGTAACATAAGTAATTACCACTATCTCCAGAGGATCTTGAAGTGTTTGCAGAGGCTATTTTTAGAACTGAAGTTGTAGCGAATCTTCTATGGGTATTTACACCCACCACATGGGTTGCTTTGCGTATGTTTTTTATTTGTGTTTCTTCTGCCTAAAGCGAAGCTCGCATTTGATTTTCCAATGAAACTGGGTTGAATTAAAATTTTGACAACTCTTGTCGAAGTATAGACCCTTATATCGACTACTAGAGAAATAAGTAAAATACATAAAATCATTCATCCAAGACTTTTACACATCCTTGACCACCACTTTTGTGATTAATGCCAACACAAAAGTTAGCAATAATCAAATTGGAGCCAAGTCTATCCTCTTCATTCAACTAGTGATGAGAAGCATGACAATTTAAAGCTGCAACGTCGACCACTTTGGAACTTGTTGTCAAGAGAAACCTAATTGCTTGAACGCGAATCAACCGAAGTCTCCACAGAGGAAGACGGATGAAATAGCTTTTATATATATACAGAGCTATATCTGATTCCATGTTCGTTCGTAGCTTTATCTAAACATATGACATGCTAGTCACCAGTGTTGGCTCCTTGATTTTCTCAAACACAACGTTCACTCCCATCTGCTGGGCTAAAAATCCTCCATCCCATTTTTTTGTATTGTTTATCATCATAACATATAGGCATATTTAAATTTTACATTTGTCTATAGTTGTTTGGTGACGATCGATTTCTTAAAGAACAATATTGAGTCTTGAATGGTGGAGTTACAAACTGCTGAAGTGGCATGTAACAAAGAGCGATCGATAGGTTACAAAGTTGTATATTCCACACACAAGACGTTACGATGAAAGCATATTTGGATAAAACCGCTAACATTGAGCCATTACTGACATTGGCAGGGTACGAATCTCCCTGTGTTACTGGGTTAATGTTTTTTTGCGGTGGAGTGTTACTGGGTTAATTAATCCACCACATGGAGTACTCTATATCTCATCCTTACATCGGCTCTATATAACTCTGATCATGCCATGTAAGGTCCACGTCATTGTTCAGAAGCTTTTTCCGTTGCTTATTTGAATCAACACATGACAACATGGCTAGATGTTGCTTTAGATTTGTTCTTCGTTTATTCCATTTTTAAATTTTCGGTACTTTTGATTTTGTTGTTTGATATATTATAACCAGTAGGGGATTGTCCCTCCTGTTCCCTCAATAAAAAAATGTATGAGCATAAGATACGGAGTATATAGCACATCACAATCATGAAATTAAGGCAAAGACCAAGCTTCATCAAGTCCACCTATGGAGTTAACATGATTCAGGGAATTTGTTATCCTATTGTCCAGCATTGCAGTTGTCATTAGTTAATCGCTATATGCAGGGGCGAAGCTGGAGGTGCAGCGACCCGAGTGCCATTGCCTAGGTGGTGCCAATGATTATGCTTGGGTGGTGCCATTTAGGTGAAATATTAGCACTAAATCACTAATTTTAATTTTTTACCCTGGTGCCATGGCACTCGGGTAGCCACGTGGCTTCGCCACTGTTGGCAGATTGCCGATGAAAATTGGACATGCTCGCTGCTCTGGTAGTAATCAGTGCGTACTGGAACAGTACAGTAGCGCCGTGCTAAACAGCATGACATTGACGCGGGAATTGTTCTCGTGGTCTGAACTGATTCGGCGGACCAACTTTAACCAACCCAGCCACCTAACAGCATGCCAGTACCACTGTCTCGATCTTCGCACATGACGCGTTCCTGCAACAGTGCTCCGGAATCCAGAATTCCAGATCCAAGCGGCGTCGCCAAGGCACCGAACATTTGCAACACAAGCTTTGATGAATCGAAAGCACAATCCCAGCCACACATGGCATGGGACGCAGCAGTACAAGAAAATTGGTCTACCAAGGTGTCGCAGTGATTGCAGTCATGGCAACACTGAAACCACCAGATCAATCATTCAGAAACTGGAACAGCTCATGATGCTAAATTCGTGGTATGTGGTACAAACAGAAGCCGGAGCAATCAGTAATTGCACCTCAAAGGTGATCAATGTGTAGCACAAGCAGCAGGATACGTGAAGTTACTATCATCGGCATCTCAAATAGCCAAATCATTCCGTTTCTTATAAGAGAAAGCTGCCACTGGCTATATGCTTCTTCATATCTGAGCCGAGATGCTAGCCCGTCTGCCGGGAGAAGGAACAAAGACTAGTCAAAGTTTATCCACGTGGGAATGGTATGCCTAAGATAGCTATAGACCTTTTTTATGTAAATTTATATTCCCTACCCAATATATGTACCAATTTTCACTCGTAAGATAGTGAAAAGGATATAATCATAGGAAAATGATATGTATTGACCATGAACACAAACTTTATAGAAAAAGAGAAGTAATTATGAGTGTCAAGATTTAAACTGTAACAATCACATTTAAAAAGGAGAAAACAATAAATATGCGGATTTAACTTTTTGCAACTACCTAATCCACTATTGAGATAAATAAACTTACTGAAATTAGGTTTTAGGATAAAGAAAAAAGAAAACTCTAACATGTAATAAGCTTTCTACTAGTGATTAGCAATTAAATCCCTCCATTTATTTATTTTTGACAATTTACAAGTCAACTAGCCATTGAGAATTTACCTGCAAAAAACTAGCCATTGAACTTCAAAGTGATAACACGACCTCTGACACTAATTTTTTCCCCTATTTACACCTATATCGTATATGTTTTCATAGGAAATCTGTTTATAATACTGGGAAAGAAACTATACATTTCTAATTAATTAATTAATTACGTGAATTTCTTTGATATATCATCCAAGTTAATGAACTTGTTGAAAGCTCTCCACTATCATCTTCGATCACAAAAGAAACTAAAGAAATAAAACCTTCTTACATTATCAACAACAGTATATATAGCATTGTCATATATAAGCTATTGGATTCTTATCACGCTAGCTTCACTAATGTTTTCAACACAATCACGTTTGGAACCCATTTTGCATCTAAAATGGGAGGCTCGTGTAAATCATATACCCTGTAGGAATATCATGACGACTTTGCATGCAGAAATATTAACTGTTACTGAAAAGTGGGTTCCAACACATACCTAGCTATGCAATAGGCATTGGCTCTAGCTTCCCAAAGAATGAAAACATTACAGCGACAAATGCGCGTAATCAAGAAAAAAAATCCTTCATTAAACAAATCGAACTCGAATTCAAAAGAACATCACTAAACTGAATCAGTGACGTCAATAAACGCCGGGTGCGGTGACATCAGCGGCAGACCGTGGAGCAACTCCTCCCAGCTCTGCTCCCAGCTGCTCCAGCTCGACGGCGTCATAGGCGGCCCTTCATCAGCACCTGCGTCCTCCACCGTCGTCGGAGACGCGGTCGCCGTGGTCTGACACGACGACGAGACGGACGACGGCGAGGCGGACGCCGCCTCGGTCCACGTCCACGACGACGGCACCTCATGAGTCATTGCTGCTTTGTTCACCACCGCGACCACCTCGACGTCGGGTTCCTCCTCCTCCTCTTCCTCCTCCTCCTGCTGCTGCCGCTTTCGCTTCCGCCTGCTCGCCGCGGCGCCCTGCTTTGCCGCCGGAGCGGGCGCCGATGCCAGTAGGTCGGCGCCGCGGGAGCCGACCTCGTTGGGGAAGTTGAGGATGGCCTTGGCGCCGCGCA
>LAPY01001761.1:51395-67028 GCA_000970635.1 Eragrostis tef
GCGGCGGTGCCCCCTGTCGTCGTCGCCCACGCGTACGAGCCCGGCGGCACGGAGACGGTGAGCGGGTGCGTCGCAGGGGACGACGGCTCGCTCCCAAACTTTATCATCACCGGTTGCGCCGGCTCCTGCGCCCGGAACGCCGCCTCGCCGGAGGCAGAGGGAGCAGTAGTGCTCATGTACTCTTGCGTCATGTCTATGTACCCCTGGTGCTGCTGCTGGGCCAAGAACGGCATGGGCTGGAACGCCAGCTCAGCCGCAGGAATTGGCTGCACGGGGAAGCTGGCGTCGTCGGAAGCTACTTGGCCGGCCACTGGGACGCCGCCGCCGAGCAGGTGCTCGCGGATGAAGTCGAGGGCGAAGTCGTCAGCATCTCCGGTGAAGTCCATGTCGGTTACAGAGTTCGGTGCGCTCTCGATCCGGCGATCGATCACGGGCACAGGCTGGGTAGAGATCGATCGATGTCACGACACGACACGCGACAGGAGAACTCGAGCTCTCGGCTGGCTGCGTCGTCGGCAGAGAGGTGGTGTCCCGTGTGTGTAGTGCGCTTGTGCTGTCGAGTGGCTACGACTCTGAGGACAAAAACGGGTGGAGCCGGTACGTATTTATAGGCAGGAAAGAAAGAGGAAGCTGGCTAGCTAGATGCGAGAGAAGAAGAGTGGAAAGACCGCGATATCTTAGGGCTTTTCTCCTCCAGGCGAATTACTTTGACCGCAGCTGCTTAGTGGACTCACTCTAAGCTCGATCGGCCGGGGTCGTAATCGCGTCATTTAACTCGATCGATCACCCGGAGGAACGAGCTACGACTGCGGAATCCTGTTGATCGATCAGTTCATCAGCGGAGTGTGATCGTACGGCTCTTCTTGCTGGTTGGGTCGTTTCTCGGTTTGTAGGCCGCCATGGTTTCTTTGTTCGTAGATGTGACTCGTGCAATTTGCATGATCAACTGGCATTCTGCTGTCTTGGATGATTTGAACCTTTCAGAATTGCCTTTGATCGGGAATCATTCTACAGGTACAGTTGAAGTGTTGAAACTATTCCCCTGCTGTGAAGCGCTATCGGTCGTTGGATCATTATCAGAACCAAATTAAAATACAAGCCAGCAGCAAAACTGGAGAAAATATGTACAGTATAATGTTGCAACAGTCTTTCTGACTTTCATGTGTTGGATACACAGTAATTAGTATTGGCTTGGGAGAGAAATTATTCCTGGACACCGTGCAGACTTATTACAGGATCGAGTCTAAATGCATTGTCCAACGAAACCTGAACTGTCATTTTGCCGGACGCGTGTCAACAAAGAACATGTTCAGTTCAGCTTGCTTCTATCATGAAAAAAAATGTGTCAACAAAGAACAGCTATTTCGGCCAGTGATCCGACCATTCAGCTCGCTTCTATCAAAAGAATTTATATGACTACCGAAAAAATCTGTTGGTCGCCCATGCCTTTACGTCCGTCCAGACGTACGTAGCTTGTCATAAATCATTTTTCAACTTACTGTTGCGTTTTTATATAAATAAAAATCAGTTTGTTTTAACATATCATGGAGGTGAACTTTCGGGTTCGCTTAACCAGAGTTTGAATGTCAACAGGCCTACCGCTGTTAACGATGCCCAATCTCATAACATTTCCTGGAACCTGTTCACGATTGCGGTCGATGAATGAACGTTTCGTAGTTATAGCCAATCGAACGGAAGGCAGGTTCAACGTTCATGAGGACAACAGAAAGCGTATAGACGCGCATCACTGTAGCAGGTTGCTTGCTTCCATCTGGGTCCTACAAGATGTTACAGCTCCTCTGCGTCGACACAAGCGATTGGATGATGGAAGCACCTAAGGTGGTGAGCGGCGCTCTTTGCCAACAAGCCATGCAGTTGAGGTCTTTTGGACCCGGTCTCTCCTGCTTTAAATGGCAGTGAGCACAACATGCCACTTGAGAGATGGATGAGGCTCGTTCTTCGTAAGGCGGCTTGAATTAGTTGCATATGCACGAGCTAATTATCTTCCCATCCAAATCCATATCCAGATCTGGACGTTTTCCATCAACATCTATTCGGCCGCGAACGGCTCGGGATTGATGATGTGATTGCTCGAAGGGTACTGATGCGTCCCACGTAGTCGCGGGCTGATCTTGATACCGTTATTAGACGCTTGATCATGTGCAGCAAGCACTAGTCAATTCACGATGATGTAAAGGAACGGGTCTCACGCTATCTAAACGCACTCGTTCGGCCATTAACGAACGATCTTGACTTGGTGACGTGCTTAGAGAGCTGCATGTGCACTCAAGTAAGATAGTACTAACACTAAACGCCACCCTAGCAAACACACATGCATGTACGAGTACCTAATTTATCTGCTCCGTACACATGAATACTTTTTACATATATAGTAGTATATCTTGTTTGACACTCTAAAATTGATTATTACTAGCACGCAGTTCGGGTGCATACGTGCGCGACCGTTGCATGTGTAGCGTCGCCTAGCTTAGACATGCAGGTACACGGTCCTGGTGTCTGACCTGTGTGTATACGGCCCACCTGGCGCCCATGCAGAATTGCAGATCCCACGAAACTCCGTCCGGTGCGTAGTTTTAGCGGCTGGACTGGAAGTCGCCGCGTTGAAATCCTGAAGTGCGAAGACGTGGCGTCAGATCCTACCGATTTTTAGAGACAGGGTCAGAGGATAGAGATTACTGAATACTGTCTAATGCTACTCTACTGGTACGTAGAAAAGTTGATGTATTCCGGCGGCTTCTCTTTTACCCATTCTAGCGCTGTTGCGCATGTGCAATGGGCTTCTGCCTCTGGTAGTTGTGTCACTGCATGAGACGTGATCGCTCGCACAGGGAATCGCCGACTACGTCTCTTATGATTAATGGGATAGCGGCGTAGCGCCCAACTCGTCTGCTCGTTTTATCCAAATAACAGTGACATTGGTGACTTTTTGTATGCAGCGGATGAAAATAACACATGCGTCCACAGTTGTGTAGAGACCCTACATGCTTGCTCATCAAGAATAGGTCAGCTAGCTGGGGACTTTGCGGCTACATGCACATCATCAGTTGACGGACGCGTGAAACGTGATGAGGAAGGAGCACCGTGCATGAACTCCATTAACGAACGATCTTGACTTGGTGACGTGCTTAGAGAGCTGCATGTGCACTCAAGTAAGATAGTACTAACACTAAACGCCACCCTAGCAAACACACATGCATGTACGAGTACCTAATTTATCTGCTCCGTACACATGAATACTTTTTACATATATAGTAGTATATCTTGTTTGACACTCTAAAATTGATTATTACTAGCACGCAGTTCGGGTGCATACGTGCGCGACCGTTGCATGTGTAGCGTCGCCTAGCTTAGACATGCAGGTACACGGTCCTGGTGTCTGACCTGTGTGTATACGGCCCACCTGGCGCCCATGCAGAATTGCAGATCCCACGAAACTCCGTCCGGTGCGTAGTTTTAGCGGCTGGACTGGAAGTCGCCGCGTTGAAATCCTGAAGTGCGAAGACGTGGCGTCAGATCCTACCGATTTTTAGAGACAGGGTCAGAGGATAGAGATTACTGAATACTGTCTAATGCTACTCTACTGGTACGTAGAAAAGTTGATGTATTCCGGCGGCTTCTCTTTTACCCATTCTAGCGCTGTTGCGCATGTGCAATGGGCTTCTGCCTCTGGTAGTTGTGTCACTGCATGAGACGTGATCGCTCGCACAGGGAATCGCCGACTACGTCTCTTATGATTAATGGGATAGCGGCGTAGCGCCCAACTCGTCTGCTCGTTTTATCCAAATAACAGTGACATTGGTGACTTTTTTGTATGCACTATGCAGCGGATGAAAAGAACACCTGCGTCCACAATTCTACAGAGAACCTACTTGCTCATAGGAGTAAGGAATAGGTCAGCTAGCTGGGAACTTTGCGGCTACATGCACATCATCAGTTGACGGGCGCGTGAAACGTGATGAGGAAGGAGCACCGTGCAAGAACTCCAGCCAACTTCCTCCGTTGAAAGAAATAAACTTCCAACACCGATGGGAATAACTACACCGATCACGTTCACGTCAGCCGCCGTAACCATCCGGGCACGTGCACACTCAACGCGCATGTCTCAGCCCACAGCATCTCTGCGCAATTTGCATGGGATTGTTGTACCTCACACAGTTGGCGTACGGCACCACTATTCCAAGACGACAAATACCCAACAAAGTTTCGAGTTACCAAAAACCTTTGTACTACTACCGAGATCCGACACCATTCCTTCCCGGTTCGCGCTCTCGTCGTCCGGTATTTGAACCGCGCCTGCCAACTTTGGTACGGTCCAAACGAAACGTCCCAACGGAACAGAACAGGGCAGCATGGAGGCGCGCATAAGCAGCCATGCGCCCGGACGGCCAGGTCAACACGTTCGTACGTCGTCCGAACGGTCCGGGTTGACCGCGACCCGGCGAGCAGCTTCGGCCGGCCGGATCGCGCGGCGCCATGCCAGTTTCCGGCGGCAGGTCACGGGGGCGGACTTCTCGCGCGGAGCATCGCGTCCTTGGACCGGTTCATGGCTCCGGCTCGGCGCCCGTGATTTCGAGCAAAAGCTTACGGCCGGCCTAGCTAGCGGACGCTGCCAACGCGCGGGTACTTTGATCTCGAAACTTCTGGCGCGACGTAAGGTTTTCCTACTAGCCCCTTTGTAACATAGGACTTGTAAAATAATTTTGGAGGAATGAGATTCTATAGGCATCTTTTCTACATGGCCCTTTGAATAAATGATTCAATCCTATGAAACACTTTCTCATGTCTCATTTCATAAGAGTTTTGTAGGAAATCAAAAATGAGGTTCAACCTCATATAAATTTTTCTATGTGTCTATCGCTCTCTAATTCTATTTGGGCAGTGCTACGGTAGTCGCTCCTCCTAACTCTTGCACCCTAAGGTGCAAGAGTAGAAATCAATCTCAGCCATTGATTATTTAAAATAAAAACTAAATAGAAAATGGAAAATAAATGCTAAAGATGGAAATAATTGCTTTCCAAAAATACATATGGCTCCACGTTGCTCCACTTTCCAAAGTACTGATGAAAATAATTGTTACTATACCAAGTTAGAGTGTCACCAGCCTTGCTTGCATCTGTAAATCAAAGGAACGTATATGCTTGGATCTGTGTCACCGTGTGGAAGTAGCCGGCAGCTAGTTGAGTGTACTGAGGAAGATGATCTGAACCATGGTGTTTGGGGCCGAGATAACGTGACAACCAGACTTCATACAGGCTTCGTATATCTGATGAATACATGGCTTCATGTTGCTCCATTTTCCAAAATATTACGGAAATAGTTGTTCCCATTTTCCAAACAGGGAAGGAAATAATTACTTTCTAAAACAGAATATTTAAAATAAAAGTAGTACTTATGGGTGAACTCTTGCATCTTAGGTGCAAGACTTTATATTTTGTCTCGAGATCTACTCAAATGGACGGTCCATAGTTATTTGGGACTACCGTAGCGGGAGCATTCTATTTTTCCTGTGTGAAATCTAAAGACCCTATTGGGAACTTTCCTGTGTTTTAGAATCCTATAGGATTAAAATAGTGTGCGACTCAAATCCTGTGTTTTTCTTATTCCTACGTTTTCAAAATCCTGCGTTCCAAAGAGGCCGTAAAGTTCCTCAGCAAAGAGCTGTAATAAGGCCAAACGCTACGTGTGGAAACACAAATGCGAGAATATTTTTCATTTTCTTAAGAAAAATATCTACAGTTCGTGAATGTACGCCTAGATTCATATTACATTTTGTCAAATGAAGCGATGAAGAGTGATTATGTACGAAAATTCGGAAACTTACATATACATGAAATTTGGTTTGAGTAACCTCTGCTGCATAATCTATGTAAGTTTCCATCGCACTGAAGTCTGGAGTCTGGCTCCGCCACTGAACACAAACATACTTACGATCAGGCCTTATCCGGTGGGGTAATTAACGCGAGCTTTCACTCTCTGTCTGATATTTTTAGTTTGTATATGTATCTATGCATAGTAAAAGATGACTGCAGCAGTCCTCTAGCAACTGTCTTAATTTACATGTTGAGCTCATATCTAATCCGTTGCGACATTCACCTGTCAGGTATTCAGGTATGAGAGCTACGTGGTTATGCTCACTAGGTATGAGCTTAATTGACAGGTGACGATGGAGCTCACGGCAGCAGCAGAGTACATATCTAAACGGTCACAGTCCCAAACACGAAAAAAGGAACAAAAAAAAAAGGGGTTCTGACGCGTCAGTTCAGATAAAGATACAGATACCGTAGTATATGTGACTCTGTTCTTGGGTAACAACGGGCGAAAACTACGTCGATATTAGACCGGCATACATACACGAATTTAAAACTGCAGCATAGCTTTGAACGTATACTCGACAGTAATCTATCATCTGTCACTTGTCAGCCCGGTCCTCTTCAAGGAATCAGAGTTCAGAACGAGGTGCAAAAACAATGCCGATTCCAGGGGAGTGACGACTCTGAGGAGTGTACACCAGGGCATCCAAAGAAACTTTCCTGCAAGTTAACAGCGTTTCGGTTAGCTTTCCACGTCGCGCGACCTAGGCGCCATCGCTGCGGCGCGCGGAGAGCGACCCACCAGGGTCACGGGATGGACGAATTCGATCGGACTCCAAGCTGACTGACCTCTTCAAACGGGAACCCGAAGACACCAAGGCTTTCATCGGTATAGTCAAAGGAGATAGATAGATATATCAGCTGTATACATTTGATTCGTTCGCTTGGTCTACACGGGCAATTCGTTCTAACGCCCCGGACACCGGCGCTCGCATGTCACCGTGGTTTGCGTCGTGCGGCAACAGCTAACAAACTGCGAGCGCTTACTTCGAAACCGATGATCCGGTCACAAACTCACGACACGGTCACCATCTGAAAGAGAGACCAGATCGAGGGCTGAACTTTAATCCAGTTTCGTCAGATGATGGAATGGAATCGCTTTAGTCCCTGGATCACCGGGCGCTGGGAGCTCACGACACGGTCACCATCCGAAAGAGAGACCAGACCGAGGGCTCTCAACTTTAAGCCAGATTCGTCAGATGGAATGGAATCGTTTTAGTCCCTGGATCACGGGGCGCTGTACCTTGCCGCACGGGACAAACAATGGTGTCACATTTTGTTGTTGTTTTGGGTTTCTACAATCTTTAATGCATCCGAGGACCTTGCATATCTCGCTGACAAGAATGGTGATGACTGGATGGTCGTCAGCTCGTGCCCGCCAGGTCCCGAGTTCACAACGCAAGGAAATGATGTTTCGGATGACAAGCAGTGTGAACATGAGCAGCCTGTACACAAATCCATCAGCAGTGCGAAGGGACTACCCCACTGTAGTGATGCAAACACGGGGACGGAAACGGAGGAGACGATATACATCACATCACCTGATTTGGAGGTTTTGAGCAGTTCAGCGCTGAAAAATGTTCACTGAAGGGACAAGTTTGGGAGATGGACGGGGAATTGAATACTTCAATTCAGCTGAGGCCAGCAAGAAAATTTCAGTCTCAGGATCTGAAAGATGTCCGCGTTTATGTGATGTCAGGTTGGAGCCCATCGAAACCTTTTTCCTTTCATGTGAGGGCCAGCGAGCTCCATTTCTGGACACTGGAATTGGGCCTACGTGTCTTTGTGCCAATAACGAAGCTCCATTTCTGGATAATTAAAATGGGCCTCCAGTTCTCGACTCTGCGACTTTCTCAGCTACACATGGATCGGCCCTGGCTGACCACGCGCACCCATTGGCTGAATCGGCCGTATGTGGACAAATAACGAAAGCCCATTACCAGAACGTTCTGGTCCTTTGATTGGTTTGGCACCTGAAACTGCTTTCTGGTAGGATTGCTATAGTATGCACTATGCAGGAGAGTATCTGATAGAGAAATGCTGTAGGTCCGACCCCATTGTCCATCCATCTCCCAAACTTGTCGGACGTATAGCAATGTTGTATCTGATACTAGTACTACCGGTGGTTTTGCCGTATATCTTCAATGTTTTCATCACTCGAAAAGGAATCTGGCAGCATAAACCGAAGCGGGAGAAGCAAACAGCGCAACTTGTGCTTCCATCATGAAACTCACACGTTTACGCACTGTTAAGAGCGAACGCCATCCGTTTACAAAATGGCCGCGCAGCGAATTGCAATCTTGAAAGGTTTGGCGCATGCCAGTGAGTTGCCATGTTGCTGTCAATCGTCAGTTCTATCTAGCTTAAGTTTGCCTGTCCAAAAAATTGTTGCGCCAGTCAGGTCATGACGCACTGCTGAACCTGAAGGCACTTCGTCAGGTCAGGTGCTACACCAATCAGGAATATCCGGCCGCCGTTAAGCATATACTGGTACAGGATTAGGTTTCGTGCAGAAATGGATGCCATGTCACTTGAGCCAGATGGAGCTCCTCTTACAGCCACTTGGCAAACTTTATTTTCTGGGTCAGTGCTGCCTGGTTGCTGCAGGCAGGCCAGAGGCACAAAGCCACAGAAGAATTTGGTTCTCTCTAACTCCTCTTTTCTACTTTAACGAATGGCAACGCTCCTGCTTTTTTTTTAAAAAAAATACTGACATAGTAGGCGTCACCTGGACCCCGATGAACACAACGTTTCATGGATCTATATGGAGTGGCAGCCTGTTTGCATTTTTTTGGGAAGTGCATTGCATGTAGGCTTTGATGCACTGGCCAGTGACTGTATAGACTATAAATTGGTCAAGTGGCTAAAATAGTACACTTATCTATCTCTCATGATAGTCATGTGTACATTTATCAAGAAGAAAAATCCGGTCGCCTGGACTATGATAGGCAGGATACCATGTACATAGAGCTAAAATTGAGCTGAAGCTCAAACTGCTCGAAAAATGAAAAAAACGGAACATTCTTTTCTTATATAAAAACGATATAGTTAAAAGCCACGAGTATTAACATCAGTAGGTGCGTTCTTGTCTCCCTTGAATCCAAGAGCTTTTCCACAGTTGGAAAGGTATCGATATCGCGACAAGTGGTCAAGTGGATACATGAACGTACTAGTAGTAGCACCAATTTGAAGGGATATGCCTTGTACGCATGCACATGAGGGGTACGAAACGAGAGGCCCATATTTTCCATGCGAAGGATGGTGACTTTGGCATCAAAATGCTTTCCGTTCAGGCGGGGCTTTCGTTTTCTGGCCCAAAGAGCGGAGGATGCAATGAACCAATTGGGATGGCCAACTTGACGTTATGTCCAGTTGTCAATGTCGATTCCACAAATCCATATGCTCCTAGGCACCGATCCATGGATTTGTCACGACAATCTTATCGCCAACAAAGTCTGCAATCTCACGAGGACGTCAATAATTCATGAAGTACGATACATTTGACGATTGTAAAAGGTAAACAAAGGGCAAAGATTGGCAGAGCATAAAAGTGCTTGAAAAGTGACAAACACACATAGGCTCCAGATTCAGTGTATGATGCCACAGCTAGCCAATCCATCTCCCATGATTTGTGGGATTGTTTGGTGAAAAAGTTCTCAAAAGCACTTGCCTTTTCGTTCGTTGCAATAGGGTCAGCCTGAAATAATACGCTAGCTAATGCAAGGATAAAAGAAGTCAAGCCTACTAAGGCAGGTTTCGAGAGGAGGTTCGGAGGTTTTCTCGGCCTGCGTGAGAGGCTCTTCTCCTTAAGCAAATGCCGTTGGGGGCGGCCTTACCCCCGGCAGGTCGAGTTTTTAAGGCACGTTTCGCCTTCTCGGGCATGCTGTCACGGCTGCACGTGAGACGATCGTGCGATCAACGGCTTGTCAGCTTGTCATTAGCCATTTAGTAGGTCTTATGCCCTGCAGGTGCACCTTCATCCGGAACAGTGCTGATTCCACTTCATTTCAAGCAAGCGTGGGAAAAAGGATAAGTACTTGCTGGCGCTCCTACGGCCGGAAACACATGGAAGTAGCACAACTCCAGTGTTGATGTAGCCTTCCATGAGTTGAAATTACTCGTGCGAGTTATCCACGTGAGGTTTGGCACGTTAGTGGAGAATGGCGTTTTTTTTTGAGCCCTTTATCATCTGTCTCTCTAAAAAAACCATGAGTGGTCTTGCGCTAATTAAGCCGCATGCTTTAGTTTTGGTTGAGCGTCAAATTCTTGTTGAGTGGTCAGTGCATCGGTGTATTTCGAGCTGCATACCTGAGTGAGCTGCTCACAGGGAACTCTTCTGGTTGTATTGCCATGTCACATCAGGACAAGACAAGAAAACGGTTTTGATTGTAGGCGTTGTGTGAAAGAGGACTTGCAGAAAGGAGTTATTCTTTCCCAGGTTCTGGGGTTCGTTGATGTGGATTGGCCTTTTGCGGTCTTTGTACAAAATGAAGTGGTTTTTACTGTAGGTTGACTTGCAATATTCAGGCTATGGACCTCAGAATGCGAATACTGAAGCAGAGTATCCCTTTGGACTAAATTTTGATTCTCATACGTAGTCTCGAGATAAATCATGACAAACAGGTTTCGTTTACGAGCTGTTTGGTTATTAGCCATTTCAGTGTCCTGCAGTGCAGCCTCATGCTGATTTCACTTCCCTTCAGGGAAGGGTGGAACACGAAGCAGTAGTTGCCGAAACTCGAGAGCACGCTCCCAGTGTGGTGCTGCAGGCTTCCGTATGAATTGAAAATCATCAGAAGAACACGTGACAGTTTCACGTAAAGTGGAAAATGGCGTAATTTTTATCCATTTTGGATTGAAGAAAACAATGAGTAGTCTTCTAGAAACCGCATGCATGGTTGGCTTTGGTTGAGCGTCAAGTTCAGTGTACCGGTCTGTTTCAAGCTAAACGCATGTGTGACCTGCTATGAAAAGTCTTCTGACTGTATGTCTGTATATATAACTATCAGGAGAACTTGACGCAAGGAAGCAGTCTTGACGATAAAGGGGAATTCGCGGGGGACTTCCTTTTCCTAGATCCGGCTTGGTTTGGCCACTTTTTATTTGCTGTAATATTCAGGCCACTCGGACTGCAGAGTGAGAAAAGTGATGGGAGTATTTTCTTCGAACTATTTTTTTTCATTCTCCTGCGTTTTCAGGAAACAAAATTGTTGTTGAAGATTGGTGTTTGTATCTTAAAGATGAGTTCTCTCACAAACCTCCATGCCATGATATCTGTGCTGTCTGATTGCTTATTGCGATTGCAAAGATAGCTCGTACTGCTGAGATGCATATTATTACACTGCAATAGCAGCCTGAACACACAGGCGAACCGGCTTCTACTGGACATGGGAGTTGCGATCAAAGATCCCAGGCTCAACAAGCTAGCTACGCACTACTGACTAGTACTGTTTTGAGTGCAGTTCAGTTTTCAACGTCAACTAGATGTTAACCTGTATGGCAGATTGGCAGCATGGAGAGTGAAGGCACCAAGCAGCTTCATCCGACGGATTTCCTGAACCTGTGCCACCTTTTCGTCGTCATCGCAGCGAAGTGCTCTTTTCCAACTTTGATCCTTGGAAAGGTTGATTCGCATGAATATAAAACTCTGCTCTTTTCATGCCCCTTGACGCTTCTTCTGATCAGCAAGCATTAAGCATATCAACTAATAGTGCAGTCAGAGTCTAGGGGAAGACCGGAAGACCCGTGAGGAAGATACTACTTTCTCTCCTCTGGCTAAATCGCTAATGTTTTGCCGGTCATGGTGAAAAGAAAAATGGAGTCTTCAGCACGTTGAAGATCGAGTAAGGTCTAAAAGCTTAAACAGTGCCGTATCGTACAATTCGCATGCACATGTAGATCCTGTGTGTCAGCTGAAGTCAGCATGGGCCATCCGTTCTTGGATCGGACGATGCACATTAAACACTGTACTCGCCCTTACGTCCAAGGGCCGAGCCGGATTGGATTGGAACGAAGGGCCCTGGAAGCTGCCGACTTGCCGAGGACGTGGACCCTGACGTCTCCCTCACGCAAGACAGGCAAGTCCTTGGTGCACCTAAACCTCTGCAACCGTGACCTTGATCCCAAAGACACGTCCGTTTTTTCGATCAGAAACGTAGGGCCTACATTCTCTTAGTCCACGGTCAAAGTCCAGCTTGACCGTTGACTGGTCTAACCCTCTCTGTTATACTGAACTAAACAAAAGTGCCTGCGAGCAGTGGAATGGGATCAGAATTAAGTTCAGTGTTCGGCTACGACTTGAAATCCTGAAACTGGTTAATGCGCTTTCAGATTCCTCCCTTTTCCGTTTTCGATCAGCGGATTCCTCCTTTGTTTCTAGATGCTTTAGCTGTTCCAGAGGATCATTACAGCCTCTAATGTGCGGAATTTATATAGACCTTGACCCATAAGTGTTACTACATGCGCATATTTATATAACTTGATAAGAATACAATTCTGGTACTGGATTTCTTGTCTTGTATATGCGCACAAATGAAACGACAAATGCCAACGCTCCACTCACCAAGACAAGCATGTCGCTATCGAATGTTATAACAAAACTGATTATATTTCTTCTCGAAGACTTCCTGTATCCTCATGCATCCCCTCGAGGACCCCAAGTCGTGATGATGAAAATCATGCGCTCGGCTTCTGTTAATTATCCCATGACATGTTCTGCAAACAAGTATGAACACTACAAGATTGAAAACTTTTCCCAACAGTTTATTGCTAGTGGCCAACAATATCTTGTGTATTTGGCTAAGTATACATAATAATTGTGGATATGAGTTTGCAGAGGATGTTGTTGTTGTTAAATTACCAAAACTATAGGGAAAACACCTACTTGTACTATAAAACTGTCAGCCATCATTGGAAAACAAAATGACTTAAACCGTACTCTAAAAATTGTAGAGAAAGATCAATCGTGTATTGAATTTCATTGACGTTTGAAACGTAAAGATGGTGCAAAAGTTAAGGAGCCATAAATTATCCTTGTTAAGTTATTGTGCCTCTATGTATCTATGTTTCAAAAAAAAAAGCATCCCAGTTAAAGCATGTCAAGGAATTGAAATTCTTTTGCCCATTTTCTGTATCACAAAATTACAAGTATACATGCAATGTTGGATATGTAAAGATGTTTCTTCTCTGTAAGATCCTTTAGGGATGAGGCACATGCCCCTACACACGCCATTAGAAGCATGCATGATGTATGTAATGTTGGATATTTTAAGATGTTTCCTTCTCCACACGGGTCTTGCCCACACACCATACATACCGCATTCTACTAACCTGTTGATGTTTTCCTTCTTGCGTTGTGTAAAAATATTAGTTTCGGTCATGAAGGTATACTTAGTAGGGTGCTCTTTTATGATTAGGACATATATTGCATCATGCATCATGTAGTCGTGATCCAAGAAAAATTCACGACTACATCAAAGCAAGAATTCGCTGGACACTGCTAGAAAAGTTAGCCAGTCATTCTTCTAATCTTCGAACAAATGTCTTTCGAGAAAGATGAAGCAAGTTTTATCAATACTGGAGAGGATCAAGTGACAATGGTTGAGAAAGATCGGTATTGGCTTCACGTCAGGGCTATATCAAAGTAGTTTTTGCAGTCGAAGATGGAGAGGAGGATCAGAGGTGGAGCTTGACCTGATTGGTAGGAGAGGCCAGCCATGCTAATTATGCCTAAAATCTCATTAAACAGTAGATTTTTTCTGTTTAGCCAATAGAGTTTTTTTTTTAGGCAACCCAACTCCGCCAGTGCTGTAAACGGTTAGGTCTCGGTTGAATTCAATAGTGTGAACTTGAACTATAAAAGGAAACATTTTTGCCTTTTGGTCATGTCGTTGCACCACAGTTGTTGAAATACTGTCAGTGTTCGTATTCTAACGATTCACCATTGTCATTTCTATCAACGTGGCAGTGAGCGTTGGAAGTGAATCAGATAATCCATCACTCTAGACGATGGCATCAAGAAGAAACAGAGTTTAGCAAGTGGAATATTGTCATTTGGAATATGTTGTTCGTTTTTTTAGCAAGTGAATCAGATAATCCATCACGCTATGTTGTTCGTTTTTTTAGCCAAGATTTTAACCATTTAAATATTGTCATTTATGAGTACTAATCAAAGTATAATTACAAAACTAATTGCAGAACCCTGTGCTAATTTACGAGACGAATCTAATGAGAGTAATTATGTCGTAATTAAGCCATAATTAGAAGATGGTTACTGTAGCATCACTGTAGCGAAACATAGCTTAATTAGGTTCGTTATATTTGTCTCAAAAATTAGCCCCTATTTGTAAAATTTTAGCCATTTTAACCAGGGCAAACGACTGAGAGTCACGCTACGCCTTGAAAAGTCAAGAGGGTGCAGGGTGCTCTGTGTGTGCTGCGTGTCTGTCTTTCTCACGAGTTTTGGGCCCAGCAAAAGCCGTCTCTATCCTCTCGTGCGCGACTGTAACAACAAGACGGTCCAGAAACAATGCACCGCGTGGTTTCCTCGTCATTTCTTCTCGTGACGGCAAACTTCAGGGCCACATCATTCAACACAGATCCATTTGTTCTTGTCAGGTCTCCTCCCCGGCCGTCCGTTTCTACCTTCTAGCCACGGCGGAGGCACGAATTTCTCAACGAAACCCAGTGGATTTCGGCGTCAACAAAACGCAAGAGAAATGCATTGCTCGTGTAGTAGCAACTTTCAGCGAACACCGAGGCCAGCTTATGAGCTAAGCAACTCGAAGAGCTTCGTTTAGCGGCAAGGCAGAGAGAAAAATATCAGTGCACTTTATCATCACGGGGGTCGCCATGTGAACGACCCGGGGGGAATGCGCCAGGTGTGTTGGACCATCTAGAAAGAAAAGCATCGAGAGACGGATGATGCCACGCCACGGCCAGCAGCGCTGCACTGCACGATCCCCGCGCGCCCACGCCACAACGGCGGGATGAGCCGGACGACCTCATCGCTGACGCCACATCCACCAGCACGAGACGGCTCGAGTAAACTAGAGCGCTAATCCAATCCAACAAACAGCCGTTCGCAGAAAGCTCACGAAGTAAACTAGAATTAGCACTAGCATTTAGGTTCGCCTAACAAGGAGGCCTCGGCAGCAGTTAGCGCTTATTTTACTCGGATAAAAAAACCATTCCCTCACGTGGTTACAGGCCGAGGAAGGAAGGTTCAACGAACCGCGGCGCCGGTGTGAACTCGCCCCGGACTATATAAGGCCCCCGGGTCATCACCTCTTACCGTTCAATTCGATCACTTCACTCATCAGTGGTTCCTCGTCAGCTCATACACGAAACAGAGAGCTCGTCAGCTCGGAGCAGAGGAGGAGAGGAGAAGCAGAGCACAGCAAAGCTAAGGAAAGGATGCTGCTGAACCCGGCGTCGGAGGCGTTGGTGCTGGACACCATCCGGCAGCACCTGCTGGATGAGCCACCGGCGACAACGGAGGCGGCGGCGACGGTGTACCGGCGGAGCGCGAGCTTCGGGAGCCTGGTGGCCGACCAGTGGAGCCACTCGCTGCCGTTCCGCCCCGACGACTCCGACGACATGGTCGTGTTCGGCGCGCTGCGCGACGCCTTCGCCTACGGCTGGCTCCCCGACGGCTCCTTCGCCGCGGTCAAGCCGGAGCCGCTGCCGCCCTCCCCGGCGGACTCCTCCTCGTGCTGCTCCTACGAAGCCGGCTTCGTCTCGG
>LAPY01001762.1:60979-71287 GCA_000970635.1 Eragrostis tef
CGCCTCCTCCTCCAGCGGCTTGGCCGGATCGCGTTCGTGGATTCGTGGTGGGAGGTTCTGCGCCGCGATCGTGGATTCGTGGTGGGAGGTTCCGTGAAGGTGAGCATTTCTCGTTAAGTTGGCAATGGGGAATTCGGCTGCCCGCCACGCGTTCGACGTAATGCCGCCCTACGGTGGAGCACATTTATCCCAAGCTGGTTTCTCATGCTGATGCAGGATATGGCAATGCTAGAGTCAGTTTTTTGGGTGTGCAACTCTGGGGACTGGGATTCAACTAGTGATGATTCGTGTTATTGTCTGGTTGAAGCGTGCGTAGGCTTTGAGATGTTCGAAGCCAGTTCGGAATACTTTCCTTTACGGCTACGTCCATGGGTTGGTGGAAGTCTCTTATGCTTGTTGTGGTTATTAAGGACAGACGATCGATCGGATTCATTCGCTTGCTCGGGTCGGGAAAGAAGAAGGGTATATGCTTTTGCAGTTCTGAGTAGTTCATGTTATCTTACTGCTTGTCATGAAGAATACTCCCTCCATCCTCTGTGTTCAGAAACTGCTGTCCTAACGACAAAAAATCAAGAATGGAGGAAGCAATTGGATCATCTTGTCATATGCATCATTTTGACAGTCCCTGGGCTCATATTTAGTTCTGATGCATCCTTGACCATTCTTTTAGAATTAACGGTTTTGATCTTGTAAGAAGGCAATATGCAGATTTGCTTCTTGCTAGAGACCTCCAGATCAAGATATATATATGTCTCATTTGTTTTAGGAAGAACTCCATTTTACTACCCTTAAGTATCCATGTAGTTCAATTAACCCCCTAAACTAATTTTTGGTCTATTTTACTCTCTCCAAATATTTAGATTGGTTCAATTCACTCCCTCATGAAATTTTTATTTTTTGTATCTCTTGCTACACACCATGTTTAAGCGTAATTTTTTTGTGAGATTATAGTTAAACATACCTTATGTTAGAAAAATGTTTAAAGATTTTTTTTCAAATTTTTTGTATGTGGAAAGTGTGCAATATAAATTCTACATATAAGATAGAATAATGCAAGAAAATGTTATTGAAAAAATGTGGAACAATTTTTCTAGCATAGAGGATGATGTCATCTACCATCCTACAAAATTTGAGCTTCAAATATAACCAATACAAAGAGAAACAAAAAAGAAAAATCACAAGGTGGTGAATTGAACCAATCTAAATAGTTGGAGGGAGTAAAATAGTCCAAAAATAAGTTTAGGGGGGTTAAGTGAACTACATGGATACTTGAGGGTAGTAAAATGGACTTCTTCCTTTTTTTTTTATATATGCAGACTTCAGTAGTCATCTACTATTTAGCTTTGACCTCATGCATGTTCAGGCAAGAAATTGAAGCGTTCAAAGTGCAGCAGTTATTGGCAACAAATAGAAAATTGTTGAAAAACAAAAGCATTGCTATGGAAGAACTTTGGTCCTAACTAAGCATAAACCTAAACCCCTTAAATTAATCAGTTTCCTTGAACCATCACTTGCCAGTAAAGTGGTCACCAGGTTTACTTGACCACTAACTTCTGCCATTTTTCCCAAACCCTGCTAGATTTCAGGTCTTGATCTTGCTAATCATTTATAGAAAATCAACTTTCTCACTTGGTTTTTCTATTAGCAAAATATGGTGATTTATTACCTCACCGAATGTACTGGCAGTCAGCATACCTGGAGATCTCACCAATTTTGATTTATCATACGGTTGTTAGGTTGACTGAGCATCCCCAGAAAAAGAAATTGATAACATTTCTTAATTTAGTTGACTATTTGAGTTTATTAACATGGCTTTCATTGAATGAGTGCATTTGGTTGACTGCACGGATGTTAGTTGTTGGTATCATTGGGTATCAATCTTTCTGATGATGAAAAGGATTTGACAATTTTAGATTCACTAATTCTTTTGCACAGATGCTTCAACCAATATCATTGCTGCTCAAGTATTCAAAGAGTTACAGTACAACTTACTTTGTCCTCAAATAAATCCTGAGTTGAATCAAAACTTGTATGGATCCAAGGAAAAAAAAACGCCGTAGCATTTTTTGAAACAATAAAGTCAAATGGTATAGGCCAAAAATTAGTTGAGCCTGAATGTTGAACGCCTTTGAGATTTTCAAAGAATCGATTCTTGTGAGCTCATATAGAGGCTTCTCGACATATGATGATAGAGAGTAATCATGTAAGAATTCACCCTAAATTGTGATACTAAAAACTTGCTCTGAGGAATTCAATAAGTCTTTAGATAGCTCATATAGTCTTTGCCCTGCTAAAGAATACATTGGAGTCCTTCATGCCAACCAACTTCTCAAGAGTCTTGGTTCTGTGCGTTCCAAGGCCCAACCAGGCAGATTAAACTGTGAGTTGGTATCATCCTGTTCTATACCAAGTTCTCACCTATGCTTTCCTCAAATTGATTCTAGATGAAATGAAGCGTGTGTGGCTTAGCACTATGACATCTGGACCAGTCGTGCCATGTACTTTATTGTAAATTAGTATTTATGAGTACTAATACAGCCATTGTCAAACTGTTCGTTCAAAGTCAGATAGCTTTAGTTGTATGTTCCATCCCTGAAGGCCTGAAATTTACAATGTATCAGTTTTATTCATCCAAAATTCACAACAAGATGGATATCAGAAATTCATGGTTGTTTTATTTTTTAGCTACTCTACACATTTTTCATCACAAGGACTGAGTAGATCCTGGCCGGTTCGTTGCAACGAATTTCGAATATATTGAGATTTGTGCTGCTTCAGTTGATGCCTGCATTAATTTTATTGTCTTTTTACTATTAGACTATTGTCTTGTTTTGCGTACCTGATTCTGTCCAACATGATTAACCATTTTTAACTCAGTTGTTTGATGCTAGTACGAATTGAACAAGAGTACAACACCCATTTGAGATGAACAGGCTGGTTTAGTGTGCTTAGCTTAACATGCCCGACATGGCATGATCAATTGCCACTTGTTTGTTTCCCCTTCCCAAATGAATACTACACATAATGTACGTCTATATCACCAGAAATCTTCTGTAATACGCATGTTACCTGAGTTTTTAAATGTTATTTTGCTTTTGACAGACCGTACTAATTTGCATGAATTTTAGATCTGCGATTAAATTTGATTGTGCATTGATCTGGGTTACAGCAATGATAGTAACGGATACTACTAAGAGATTATACTGTTTAAAATGCTTACAGAAATTAATTCCAAGAGAAGTGAGAAGAAATATGTTTGGTTCCAGTCAAAGTCAAAGGGGGAGAGATTACCTGCAACTAGGCAAATCCTTTTTAAATAATCGTCATCATGGGATGATGACAAAGATTTCACTGTTTTAATCAACACTAGATTATCTTAATGTACATATAATATTTAGTCGATGACGCGCACGAGTGCAGTTCCCGAGCTTTCCAGCTATATGCGACGAATCATATCACGAGGTTCATGAAAAAAATATTAATCTCATGTCCTGATCTCGAGATGATCTGAGTAGGCTTCACTGTTATCTTCATTAGTTAAAACTTGAATTGCTCAACTTCCAATGGTTGAAGTTTATTTTAACTTTGTGTTCTTAACGCTTGCCTGGAAGCAAAATGTTATCGCGAGGATCCAACAGTGTTGCCTTGCTACGATACAAATTCCTGCATTGAAATTGCTGCAATTTTAAGAAGTTTGTACCCTCTTGCTCTACCATTTCGTTGTAAGCAGGAAAATGGACGGTGGAAGCTAAACTAGGAACTTTTAAAAACTTCTGTTTTGTAGGACAAAGTTGCTCTCTCTATCAATAGGCCTTTACAACTTCATCTTTTTGCTCTGTTTGACATCCTTTTGCCTTTGGAAGTACGTAACAGGTCAGGATTTACATTTGTTACAGCAAGAAAGATGCCATTTTTAGAATCTAAGTTGTATTTTTAATGTGTGACTACATTCATCATGAATTATTGAGATTATGGAAGATATAAATGGGCACAGGCTTATTTTTTGAATGAGTAGTGTAAGCATTTTTATTCATTACAGGCTTTTCATTTATATAAATCTTCCAATGCACTATTTGACCAATTTGCATTATTCTACATTTGAATGAGTACCAATTTGCATATTTCTCTTTGTTTGTTCAACCGTGCATACCGTAATGTTGCGAACATCTTTTCTACATTTGTGCTAGACTTGATGCTACTGTTAAATGCTCATGCTTGACCCTTCTTTGGAATTTTTGGTTGATTGTTAGTTACAAATTCAAAAAAAAAGAGGCTTATAATTCCACGAAGGATCTTAGTTGATTCCAAGTTTCACTAGAAACATCATTGACTTTCAAAGATTGTGAATGCGAAAGGAAAGTTTATAGACCATGAAATTACACTCATTGGACTTGGCCATTATAACTTATCTATTTGTTATTGGACATAGTTGAAGGCATGTCAAGCATTAAGAACAATGTCATAATGGATACCATGTCTAGCTATTAGTGTTAGTTAATGACCTACTAAACAATTGTGGACATCATCTGATTTTCTGAGCAATGACAGAAGCATACTTAAAGACTTGGAAAAGGAATAACATGAACTATGTTAAAGCATACATATATATGAACTGGAGCATCTACTTGAAGAATTTGAGTACAATTGCCTCCAATGATGTACACTGCAATAGCATGGCTCCATCGAGGCAAAATTCTGTCAGTAGAGCACCAGCTCAATCCAAGAGATAAAGAACATGAAAGGAGTAAGAGAAGGAAAAAGAATTTATTTTTTTTATTGTTTTAGCACAAAGGTGATCTATGAGGAACCCCTTTCCTTCTGCTCATGTTTGTGGCCATGTCATCATCAGAGATTCGATTTGCAGACCGTGCACAAATATATGGTCCACTCCGCTTCTTTCGGACAAAATTTGTGCAGGGCGTACTGAAATTCTCAGAGTCTGATGATCCCATGGGCTCATCAACATCAACGAGGGTTGAGTGAGTTGTGTCATCATCAGCATCATGAGGAATGAAGAAGTCAGGGCCAAGCTGCAAGGTCTTGCATGGGCGCAAGTATGCTGACAAATCTTTCTTCTGCCTTAGTATGTACTGTACCTGAAAAGGATGGAAATTTTCTAATAATTTTCATATGCACATCTTCAGAATTTTATAATGTGCATCATTTATAATAGTTCTCTGAACATATTTTTGTTAAATGTACTGAGAAAGCATTTTCTTTGTAGTGCTATTCCAATTCTATGGGCAGATTCTTCAGGAGAAACAGACTGACATGGATATTAGGAAAAAGGTCAGATATTGCTCTTGCTAGGTGCCTTCTAGATCATAATTGCTCTGCTTCTTTCATTTAGCATGAATTATTCTCTATTGTTTTATAAGAAACCATAATTCAATTACATAGTCACATAACATCACACTAAATTACCATTGAAATATTAGTTCGAATTAATCACCTTGCAATCAAGTGAACAGTGAAAATAGGGCTCTTGAAGGCTTCTGTCACAGGAGGTACAGATATTTCCTGAACCCTTGAATTGCCTATTCTGTGGTCTCTTCTTCAGGAAAACAACCTTAGAGCTGTTAATCGTATATGACTGCACCATGTAGATACAGAATTATGAATTTGCTTGCATCTTGAACCTCAGACAACAATTATCGGACTCATGCATGAACTGTGCATATTTGAATGTACCTGAACACTGGAGCAATCAAAAAGCTTCTCAAGGTCCTCCAGCCGGACAACATCGTGGTAGACATATCGCCGTACCTGCAGGAGCCGGTGTACGCGATGTGCTGCCACACAGTGTGGGCAGATGCTGGTGCAGCAGTCAAGACAACAGATGTTCTTTTCGTTCTTCTTGGCGTGCTCATGGAAGGAACATGCTACGAAGAACTTCTGTGTGTTGAGGGCCTCTAACCATGCCGGCTTCCACATTGGCTGCTGATGTTGCAAAATTCCCAACAGTTTTGCATCAATAAATAGCAAATTAAGTATGAGAATTCATAGGAGAGCATGAAGAAGGTTAGAATCCTTACCATGATCATGTATACATGTAAAGCCCTCTAGTTCTGTGTATCTGTTCTGAGTTGAACTGGGTAGGGACTAGGGAGTTTTGAGGAAGAGAGATACGTATTAGCTTATGCAGGGTGTGAGGTGGAGTGTTTAGTGGTCTGAGAGGTATTAAAGGCCCAACCAGGAGATGGGGGCTATATATTTGCATCACTAGTGCCTTTTGACAGTTGACTCCTTAATCTATGGCACTATCATGAAACACACCTTGCTTTACGACAGAGTGATGGGCATGTGTAGTTACTTTGTGAACCAAATTTAGGACATGTTCCGGAAATTCTGTTGTAGGTGCTGGCATGTAATATTTTGAAAAGTGGGCCTCTATTATAAATGTAATTTCATTTGAAAGGGCTCAAAAATCATTTGTGCGGTTTGCCTTGTACTGAACTTGTTGGAGCTGATCACTAATTCAAAATTGATACAGATGACATACCAGCATGGATATTATTCATCAATTCAAATGCGCAATGTGATAACATGAATACATGGTGAGTTATTGTATCACACTATTAATCTACTGCAATATCATTATTTTTAGGAATTGGAACAAATTACCATGCAAAAGATTATCAACACTTAATTGCCAAAATCTAATTCATGTGAGCACTGGCATGATATCGAATCCAATCACTTGAACTGTTGCTTGTAAACATGAAACATTTCTCTCTGTTTTCCCAAAATAACAAATGTTCATTTGTGATGACATTGGAACACAGCAATGTCTGAAATTTTGACATTTAAATTCTTTGCATCTCTTGGAGATTGGGCTAAGGTGACATGTACATAGTGAGCCAGCAAAACATACAAAATTATTCTAATGGAAGGAAGAAAGGGGGTTGGGGAGATGAGGGGAACGTGGATGCTGTTTCTAGTGTTTCCCAACCCTTGTGCCAACTTTTTAACTTATGACCAAAGCTCAAATCTCTAGCCTTGGCTACAGAGCTCACCTCTCTTAAACAATTGCAGTGCCCAAGGAGACCCTTTGATTCCCTGTTTGGAGCCTTATGTGTGGGGGCAAGTACGGCCTTTCTTGGGCAACACATGCATACAATATATATCGACAGTCTACTAACAAATTACTGTCTTGGGCTTTGCCCCGTCGTGTTTGCTACAGGATAGAGTCTGTTTTAATTACTTGAGTTACTAAATTTCAAATCGTATGCTGCAATGATTGTTTGAAATTAGTGATTGTTTGAAATTTTCGTTCTGCAATTCTTTTGGGGGAAACTACATTTTGTTACTCTTCAGAAGTTTATATTTTGAATACAAACTTGTGTGGTTTGTTATAAGTAAGTTCAAAGCATTTGCTAATGTCAGATTGCTGGGAGTTTAGAGTATGCCATGGTTTGGGGAGTATGGACCACTTCTAGTTCCTTCTACTATGAAACCTTTATCATTGAATATCATTTTGACCAAAGTTATTGCAATTGCAATGAATTAATAAGTTGTTATGTTTGGCCTTTACTTGTATGTGTTCTAGATTCCAAAAGATAAATACCGCTTGAACCTGGCTAACAATTAGTGACCTGGTTTGGCTTGTTCCAGTAGGATTTGCAATGGTTTGTCTCAGGTCAAATGTGATAAGGTCTGTGTAGACGGATCGACCAGATGCATTAAGCTTTTTCCTCCTTTGCTGCCCCACAGTTACATTCTAAGAAACGAGTACTATACCGATTCGTGAGACATGTTGATGTCATTTTTCTGACGATACATCTAAAAGGTCTGAACTGCCTTGCAGAGAATGGTCGATTATCCCTGGGAGCGTGAGTTGTTTGGACACCTCCTCCTTAAACCCTCTGATTGGTCATCAACTCTAGAAGTCAAACAGAATATGGAGTACTACCATGATTCTAACAAAAGCAACATTTTCTCAGTTTCATCTGTGCTCTGTTTTTTATTATTATTATTATTATTATCTTGATCATCATTGCATTTGACCTTTCCATTTGCACCTTGTGTTAGAAAGGAAGAAGTTTTCTTTATTCATGGAGTTTAATCGAATTATGATGAATTCCTTTTGCACAGAATGATGGTACTAAATGCATAAAGAAGCTTATAAAGGAGGGATACAGCCAGACACGTGGCTGGGGACTGGACAATTCTCAAAAACACAGAGAAACGGAAAATTGTTTCCGGATAGACAGGAAAGCAACAGTGAGATGATTCTATTTACTTCAGTGCTTCCATTCTTGAGAGAGATAGGCTTTGCTAGATACTATCCCTGAACCAAAACGGTGTATTATGATGTTCGGCCTCATTTTAACAATTGTGGGATGGCCCTCTTATTAAGGTATTGGCCTGCAGATTTTACGAATTCACTTTGTTGAACTATCCAAATAAGCCAAAGTTTATAGGCTTTGTTTAGTTAACATTTAAGTTTTGAACCGAGACTCCAAATTTCAAGTTAAAAGTTCATTTTTCTCATTTTTGTGATCCTAAATTTACCAATTGGAACAGCAAGTTTGTATGAATTATGAAACCTGAGCGGCGAGAAGAATGTTATTTCGTGCAACGTCATCTGTGTTGTGTACGTTCTGGAAATACATGTATTGATGATGTGCATTGTATGATAACCGGTTATTGTTGATTTTTCTTTTATATTATATCCACGATAAATTGAAGACCTTAGCACTATAGCATCAACTCATAGGATTTGACGATGTTCTCAATTTGGCTTGGCGAGTTACTAATACAATATATTAGACGGCCTAGGATGCTAATCTACCGAAGAGTAATGTCTAAGCAATGGATGTTGTGTCTTGTTTGGAGGTGACCCTATAATCATGAATCTAGCTTGAGCCGGATCGCACGATGCCCAAGTAGAAATTTATTAAATCTTATACTTGAAAGAAAAAAAAGGAGCTTTACTACTGGTGTATCAGAGTGATCTTTCATGGTTCTAACACCGCTTTGTCGGTCTTATGGCCCTAATCTCTGGTCAAATCTCTCCTCCGTGTTAACAAACGCGTTCATGCGTACGGATGCCGGATTGAATTCGTTAGCTGACATTGTACCATGACATGTGGGTCCTGCGACATGGGCCCAAAGATGTCAGTGAACTGATGATGAGATTAGCGAGGGCCTAAAGCGTGACGTGGATTAACCATACACAAAATGATGGTCCACGAGATCCCAACTCCCAACCTGGCCTTTGTTCTTCTTTACCACAACCGTTGCTTGCGGTCGCACGTCCGCATGTGCACCGCCGCACGTGTGCACGTACGCCCTTTGTGTAGACAATCCGAAGCACGCACACCTGGCGGGTGGGACGGTGGTGGGACAGGGGACGGCTGGTGCCCGTCACGTGAGGGCGTCTGACACAAGGTTAATGCGGGGAGGCGCCTCACGTGCAGGGCATTGGAGCTCGCGTTAGACGGGATGCGGTGTGGTCGCTTCCCTGTGGAAATCTTTTGCCGCCCTGGCTCGCTCACCAAGCGACGAGGGCTTAATTGCATAACGAGTCACTTCTCATTATTATAAACGAATAAAAAATCAATAGAGTACTTACTTTTTGAGTAAGTGGAAGCAAATATTGAGTTCTCGAGGAAGGAAAAAGAAGTTCGAGAAAAATCAAACACTACAAAGTCCCGCATGTTCGGTAGGCTGCAGCTGTGGCTGCAGAAAAATAACTGCGAACATTGTAGCGACTACAGAAACACTGTAGCGGCTGCAGAATAAATAACTGAAACACTGTACCTGCTGTAAAACAGCCGCTGCAAAGCAGCCAAACGAACAGGCTGGTTGTTGTTTGGAATAAAGTTACGATTCTCCATATATTAGCATCTCTCGAGCAAAAATTGTCAAGCAAAATGGGGCCTTGTGGAAGACACTTGGGATCTCAAGAGTATGGTTCACTTCTTCAGTTGACGTGTAGCAGCCACGTAACGAAACACAACCTTGACCTCCTAATAGGAAACAAACTCTCTTGGAAGCGTCTAGATCTTGAACTCAAATCAGAAAGCCATAAATCTTAGGATGTTGATTTTGTATGCTTAAATATGAGACAGCCCAAGCAGTCATATCTCAAATATCTCCCCTTGCAAAAAAAAAAATATATCTCAAATATCTCAATTTGGGCTTCTTTGTATTCCAATTGCGTACAAGTAGGCCTCCAGTTCAATTATAGCCCAGGTTTCTACGGACCCTTGTGCTAGGCTGCCTGATCGAGCCCTGGGTTGTTTCAAGCTCTCCTTGCGAAAGTTCCTGCCTGATTCAGCGTGTAGCCTTAAAAAAAAAAAA
>LAPY01001763.1:42565-53388 GCA_000970635.1 Eragrostis tef
TAGTGGCTAGCGAACGGTAGAAGTCGAGTGGTAGGTCCCACTCGTATGGTAGGTTTTACCATGGATTGTACTAGAATGGTTAGGAATTGTGAGACCGGACGGGGATTTGTTTGTACAGGATGGTTGGAGAAGGCTGGGCCTTCACGGTGGTAGTGCCCCGTCTGTGTCGATTGAGGACCGTTCGTTGTTGGCCCTGTTGAGCAAGTTTCGAACTTACTGATCACATGCTAGTGTTTTATGGGCCTAGTAAACCGACGTAGCCTGTGTTGCCCTATAGTGCGCGGATACTCGGCTTCTTCTATCATGGTACTTTTGGGAGAGAGGGATGCCTTCCGAACGGGGCGTACGTCTGGGACGGGGACCGTGTCGGAAGGGTCTTTTCTCGGGAGAGTCGAATCCAGCTAGCTCTAGGGGGACCAGCGCGAAAGGTTGCCATATGCGGCCTCTGTGCGCGCATATGTCGTGTGTTCAGGTTTTCTCTTGCAGGATGTACATCGATGCCGCCGCTCTCGGATATGAGCACCCCGCTTGTTCACTGCTTCACCTCGTAGTGTGATGATTGATGATGATGGATTATTGTTGTACTTATATTATATTACTGCTGCTATGTTGTGTTGTTAAATACATGTTTTAGTGTAAGTCCACTGTTTTATTGGATAAGTACTTAAATGGAAAGTTAAAATTTGAAAATAAGGATCCAATAATTAGTGCTGCTTTTATGCGCGTGTGTCAGCTTACCCGTTTTGTAGCCTTGCATACTAGGAGTCGGCTGTAGCTAGCCAATTTTGACGGGTAAGACTTGCTGAGTATTAGTTGCTCAGGCTTTGGCTCTTTATGTTGTTATGCAGGTAGTACTGACTCTGTAGGTGGTGGTGGCCAGTGGGACGGACAGCCTCCTACGGGCTGGACGGTTCACTGGGAGCTGGACGAGTGATCCCCAGCAGAGTTCGCATCATCGGGCTTGTGATGCGGATTCATGTATCGTGAGAGTGTTCTTGTATCGTCTTCCGTCGGATTGACCTTTTATTCCTTGGTTGAATATTCCGCTGTGCTACTCGATGTTTTAATCGGATTAATGTAATAACTTTAAGATTTAAATTCGTGCTTATTTATGTGGTGTACTGTTGTGTCCGTTCACCGGCACAGACCGACTCGATCCTGCGTTTAGCGGAGACGCTACAGCTTATGCACTGGGTTGCTGTGTGGTATAAGCACTCACCAGCCTCTCTTTTATAGACTGTCCCGATGGCAAGGCTTGGTGTCTTGGGCAAGCATGCATGCATTACGTGATTCAACTGACCATGTGAAGGGGAACCATGCAATGGTACGAAGATAAACTAAATTATTTGCACCATGGGACACATGCCTGTTTAATTACGTTTTTTAATACTCGACTCCAGTTCATACATTGGTGCGAGTGATATCTACGAGATCTTACATGATATGAATGCATATTATATTGCATCTGTAAATGCAGGCACACGCTGATTACCTTGCTGAAAAATGAGAATAAACAATGTGGATACTCTTGAATACTCCCTCCGTTATTAAATTGTTGACATTGTTTAAATTTTACGTTACGTTTGACCATTTATCTTATTCAAATTATTAAATTTAAACACGCAAAATTATAAGCTATATTTCAACTCTATTTAGTGATAAAGCAAAACATAACAAAATATAAGATATTTTTAAAAAAATTGAATAAGACGAATGATCAAACGTAACTACAGTATCAACAGTTTAAGAACGGAAGGAGTAAGTATTTTCCTGTGCAAATTGGGCATAACTTAGCTCAGTTCATAAGGGTTATGTTTGAGTCTGTGACTCATCATGGGTGATCCCATTTCCTGTTAATTTTTTTCGTGCTAGGAAAAATACTTTTATGATGACTTCATCAATATCAAAATTAATTGGCCAGCCCAGCTCCTCATGGACATTCATCAAACAGTGTTAATAGAATTTTTGTCTTCATTATTGTCGAGATTGCGATTGTAATTTATATAGGTACACTAAATCTGGATAAACGATTGCCACATTTTTCCTCTTTAGGGCAATACACTTACATGTGTCTAATTTCCTCTCGATTAAACTATGCGTACATTTTTTCAATATAGTTTACTCTTACATGTACTCCTTGGAAACATATAAAAATGAAACAATGCATTGTATTGGCTTTTTCAATCATCAAACAAATATGTTCCTGCATACATGGCACCCCTTAAAACAATAGGATGGAAACTCACATTAGGCTACTCTCATTGAGGGCTTTGTGTTCGAGAAACGAGGTACCGTAACATAGACAATTTTGATGATATGGCAATAGAGTTATTAAGAGGGAGATGGAAGAGTTTCATACATAGTTACCAGGACATGAAACACTATGACATTGACATTGGAGGACAAAACTTCATTTCATCCTATATATAACCAATAAAAACAAAGAATTAAAAGCAATGACCATGATACTATATGGAACAAATGAAATCCCCTGCGGGTACTCTAACTTTGTAAAACTATGCATTGGAGGGGTAATTTCATGATCGTTTCAAAACGCTATAAATGACATGGCACTCTTGGCTAAAATAAATCCCCGTTTGGGACTGTAACTTATTGGGCTAGAGAAGTTGAAGACCTTTATAAATCTAAGGGTTCAATAACAAATAAAAACTACTACTCCCTCAGTACTGCAATGAGTTCTAACCAAAATTAGACATATTAGTTGGTGCGGGAAAAGACCTTTATGCCTTTTATTGATGCTAATTTTCATTGTATTGAAGTACTTTTCTTTGAGAATTTGCTTATTTGAATATTGCCTAAAAAATAGTTATTGGGTGGAGGCCATGTACCTTGGAGTTTGCTTACCTTAATGTATGTTGCATGCATCATTTAATTATATATGTCCCACGGCATAAGCTACAATACCATTTTTTGAGGGGGCAAATTAAAAGCTAAAATGCTACTTCCTCCGCCATAGGAAGATTACATTCGGAGAGGAGTTCGAGAAATTAGTGGTGGAGTAAAATGCCTATGTTGCACTTTATAATCATTCTGTGGGATCATATTCGAGGAGGAGTGAAGATGGGGCAAGCGAATCAAAGGCAGTAAATAGTACTGGGACTAATGAGTAGAGCTAGAAATGAAGTTTGTTTGGAACGGAGAGAGTAATCATGATAAAGATAAAGAATAATCAGTGCTGTATCACGTGCAGTAAGCAGCCTAGGGACATGGGAAGTAAATGTAAGGAGCTTTAAATGTCTTCATGACCAGGATTTCCAGCCAAGCACGAAATAGTTGTACTCAAAGAAAAAGTACTTCAGAGAGTAAGTTAGTACGTAGGGGTAAACTTTTACCATCTACTCCATGTGCAATGGAGGAGCACTTCATTCATGGATGGAACACGATTATCATAACACTGCCACGCTTTAAGCGTTGAAATGTAAATTATCGCACTCATCATAAGCGAAACGTAAAACAAGCAGCAATGGACGCAATAACAGACGCCGTGGACGAGTCCAGCATGTGTTTCGCTTCTCTCGACACTCAATACTCGAATCCATGATAATCTAATTAAGGATTGCATGATGAACCGGAGCACGGAGCACCTGCACTAGCTAGTATGTTTTAGTATTATGCATCCTAAAGCGCCATTAAAGAGAAGGATTGCGTGATCTTCCCATATCAGAAGTGATCATATTCACATGACCAATCGATTATGTCAACGGACCATGGAAATTAAAGTAGGTGTACAACTCACGAAAACAAATATGATACTCCGTGACGGATTCCTCGTGACAGTAAAATATTTTGTCCTGTATTATTAACGCTGAATAAAACATGCATGTGGAGACTGGCTCGCACTTGAAAGAGGATCGTGGTTAATTTTCTCCTAAAAGATAAACAAAAATTCAGTTAAACATGTTGACAGCTATATGTATTGTACTCCAGCTGCACGAATGAAGAAATAATAAAAACCAAGGGCCTTCACTTCATTTATTAGCATTCGATTTTACGCTAGGTCAAACTGATACTTCTGCATATGTTTGTGCTGCTGAATACGTGCCGAGCGGCTTACAATGGTTCTAGTGGATGTATATAATCTCCACATCTTTTTTGGTGATCAATGCTATATAGTAAGTATAATCTTTTTTAAAAGCTCGGAGGGCCTACTCGGAGTCTTTCCTATTCACGATGACTATTCGGACCAGAGGTAACACACACCTGGTCCATATCCGAATCGTACTCGAGACCGACTGCGAAAGTACCGAGGGATTGTTTGTTCGTCGCCATAAATTCCACGTGAACACTGGCTTCCTCTCGACTCGTATCCAGACCATCGATCACAAAACTAGAACGCACAGCCACGGCATCCACAGCCTGCATCAACAGCGAGAAAGCGATCAGGAACAGAACAATTAATGGCGGCGCAGGTGGGAAACACGACGGTGCAGCCACCGGCCGCGAAGAAGACGACGAGGACGGTGCGGGTGCCCCAGTCGCGGATGGAGACGATCCTTGCCCGGCATTCTACTCGCCGCCGTATCCCGGCGTACCCAGGCCTGGCCGTGCCGTCGAACCAGCCCGAGTTCCAGAAGCAGCTCCGAGCGCATCTCGACGCGGCCCAGGCCGTCCTCAGGAAGTCGTACGACGCAGATGAGGCCATCTACCGGCAGTACGTTGCAAAGGGCTACGCCGAGATCAAGGTCACCGATTGACGATTATCATGAATACAAGGAAACGGGAACTTTGTTTCTTTTCATCTTCAACTTTTAGTAGCTCTAGTCTTTTATGAGGATTGTTGCCCCATCGTCTTTGGCTATGTTTTGGTTGAAAGATGGGTAGTTCTATCAGCATTCAGTTACACGAGTCTGATTTGTCTTGGACGCGTCCACCAGCGTGCCACAATTGTAATTGTTGTACGAGCATTACCATTTGGTATAGTTTTCATATCTTCTTGGCCAGAGTCTAACTATTTCGAATTGAGATGCAAGGTGACTCACAATTTGTACAAGCATTACCATTCTTGTGTGTTGCCTTTACAAAATGAAGTTAGTGATTCACAATTTGTGTATGCCTGCAGTGTAACCGAAACGAAAGATGGCCACAAATGTAGGTTTCTACGCCTTGCTACTTTTGACTTTCAATGAGATAAGGCATGACTAACACACGAATATCTGCCTTTTGTTTTCGTTTTCCTTTCATCTCAGCCCAAAACAAAACCCTCCCTTTGAACCTGGTGAACTGACCAGAGTAGACTCCATCTTCTCTTCCCTTCCCGGCTAAAAATATTCAAATCGAATCTCCCACTCAACCTAGAACAATTTTTTTTCCAGCTATGGAACAAGTTTTGTACGTAGTAAATCAATTTTCCAGTTAGATTGGAATATCTTTTTTGTCTCGTGGAATAAATCACGCCAGCGAGTTGGCGGGGAGGGTTCAGAGGCGATCCTGGTGAGGGACACAGAGTGTTGAGGTGTTGAGCTAGATGGTAGTTGTTCTAGTGTTTAAAGACCGTTTTGTGTGGGGTTACCTTTGTAATTATGTAATAGCCAAATGTACCTTGTTTTGGAGATGCTGAAATATTATTTCATCTCAAAATGAAAATTTCTTTTATCTAAAGAACTACCATATTTCCTCCAAGGGAATGGCCTTCAGTATAGCTAGCTGGCACGAGCAGTTAGCTGAACGGCATGTAATTTTCACAAAATGGCCATTTTTGTAAAAGTTTATTAGATATGGACCCTTGGAGAAAACATGTCCAGAAATGCACCCTTTTCTGGGCGTCACATATTTTGGCGTCCAGATTGAATATATGAGCGCCAAATAACTTTTCATGTGGCCTGCATGGGGTGGCACCCCTGAGCGTCGCCGCCGTATCCCGGCGTACCCAGGCCTGGCCGTGCCGTCGAACCAGCCCGAGTTCCAGAAGCAGCTCCGAGCGCATCTCGACGCGGCCCAGGCCGTCCTCAGGAAGTCGTACGACGCAGATGAGGCCATCTACCGGCAGTACGTTGCAAAGGGCTACGCCGAGATCAAGGTCACCGATTGACGATTATCATGAATACAAGGAAACGGGAACTTTGTTTCTTTTCATCTTCAACTTTTAGTAGCTCTAGTCTTTTATGAGGATTGTTGCCCCATCGTCTTTGGCTATGTTTTGGTTGAAAGATGGGTAGTTCTATCAGCATTCAGTTACACGAGTCTGATTTGTCTTGGACGCGTCCACCAGCGTGCCACAATTGTAATTGTTGTACGAGCATTACCATTTGGTATAGTTTTCATATCTTCTTGGCCAGAGTCTAACTATTTCGAATTGAGATGCAAGGTGACTCACAATTTGTACAAGCATTACCATTCTTGTGTGTTGCCTTTACAAAATGAAGTTAGTGATTCACAATTTGTGTATGCCTGCAGTGTAACCGAAACGAAAGATGGCCACAAATGTAGGTTTCTACGCCTTGCTACTTTTGACTTTCAATGAGATAAGGCATGACTAACACACGAATATCTGCCTTTTGTTTTCGTTTTCCTTTCATCTCAGCCCAAAACAAAACCCTCCCTTTGAACCTGGTGAACTGACCAGAGTAGACTCCATCTTCTCTTCCCTTCCCGGCTAAAAATATTCAAATCGAATCTCCCACTCAACCTAGAACAATTTTTTTTCCAGCTATGGAACAAGTTTTGTACGTAGTAAATCAATTTTCCAGTTAGATTGGAATATCTTTTTTGTCTCGTGGAATAAATCACGCCAGCGAGTTGGCGGGGAGGGTTCAGAGGCGATCCTGGTGAGGGACACAGAGTGTTGAGGTGTTGAGCTAGATGGTAGTTGTTCTAGTGTTTAAAGACCGTTTTGTGTGGGGTTACCTTTGTAATTATGTAATAGCCAAATGTACCTTGTTTTGGAGATGCTGAAATATTATTTCATCTCAAAATGAAAATTTCTTTTATCTAAAGAACTACCATATTTCCTCCAAGGGAATGGCCTTCAGTATAGCTAGCTGGCACGAGCAGTTAGCTGAACGGCATGTAATTTTCACAAAATGGCCATTTTTGTAAAAGTTTATTAGATATGGACCCTTGGAGAAAACATGTCCAGAAATGCACCCTTTTCTGGGCGTCACATATTTTGGCGTCCAGATTGAATATATGAGCGCCAAATAACTTTTCATGTGGCCTGCATGGGGTGGCACCCCTGAGCGCCAATTGAAGTGACGCCCACATGTTCAACCTGGGCGCCAAAACATGTGGCGCTAAAACAAAAAGTCCATTTCTGGACATGTTTTCACCAAGGGTCCATATCTAATAAACTTTTACAAAAAAAACCATTTTGTAAAAATTACACGCTGAACGGCCCAATAAGAAATAGCTATCTTACAGCCCACAAAATTGATTTGTACTTTCTTCACCTTTGAAAACCATTCGCCAGGCGTCAATGGACATACCGTCGTGTGCCAAGATAAAAACTGATAAAAATGTTTTTCATTAGTGTTTAGTTTTTCTAAAAATTATAAATAGTTTAATAATAGCACATTCATTAGAAACAAACTGTTTGATCGTGCTGTATCTTTTGGTACGAGAAATGTGTATGGTCATTTTGACATGATCAAACAGTTAGTTAAAAATATTTAGCTCTGCTTATTTGATTATTAAAATACTAGTTTATATAGAAGAAAAAAATTAAAACCTTCCAAAAGGTAATGAAACAAAGCCGAGCGGGAAAGCAGCATCCACGGCAAGGCATAACCCAAACGGCAACCAGCATATTCCCGCCCTCGCCGACCTACCCACCACCTTAATTTCGCTTTCTTTTCCTCCCGTCACCGCCTGTACGTTTAAGTAGCCTCCACTGCCGCGTCCACGAACTTTTACCAAAATGCTTAATTGATCAACCAAGCACGGATTGATGGCTGGTTAACTCTAATTATCGATGTCTTGTGACTGCAAAAGTTGCCTGTGGCATTCAACTTTTACTTCAAGATGATTTACGGACTCTATTATTTGAAGATATTGTTGTTGACTACTAAAGACGGCGGTCCACTAAGAAATAATTAAAAGAGATGAACGTACACTAGTGAATAAAAGTACCGCCAACTGATTTTGGTGTAATTTTTTTCCCAAAATGTCATATAAAGAAGGGAATAAGATATTAGTTGGTGTTGTATGTACAATTAAATTGTCTTTGACTTCCTTGGTCCTAGGTTACAAGAGGCTCAGTAGCACTTCAGATCCTAGGTTCGACTCTCCGTCGGAGCGAATTTTAACGACGTTGTGCTTTCCGCGGTAGGTGACGTGAGCGTTGACAGCGAGACGCTAGCGGTGACTTCGTTAATCTCGAGGATTTGTTGGCTCAGTTAAGGTGCTCATACTGGTAAGTTTGTTGGAGTATGTACGTTCATAGAGGTGAGTTTTCATACGTTTTGAGTGTCTGAATTGTACTATGTAATCCGAAAAAATTGTCTTTGACTAACACGCCTTGATTTGATCTCTTTATATTATTGTCCATTTTGTACACTTGGATGACTATAGAGATTGTTTGTTTCGGCTACAGTCTGGTTTCATGTTATTAGTAAGCATGATCATTACCCATTGCTTTCATAGAATTTGTTAATTTTGATCAAATTCATTCTTGTGACCTACATGCGCAGCCTCAATATATATATGCATATGCCTCCATTTTCTTTACATCCATATAGTGTGAATATTACTTCACCTTAGTGCTAAGATATTGTATTAAATGTCTGTTATAACTCTCTCGAAAGTAAAAGCTGGAATTCTTTCCCATTAAAATCTAAAGATTACACAATAAAATAGATCAGATGAGGTTACAAATTGGTAATGTTGTAACTAGCAGGCTATAGAGTTTACGAGCGTGTGTTTTTAGAAAAGCTATAGAAGCTACAATGCAACTATAGCGATAGCTATTGCCAATATCGGTTTGCAAAATAAAGTAAACTTTTGGCCATAACATTATTAAATTCGTCAACTTCAGCCTGTATTTCAAAAGTGCTCATTGTTCAAACATACTATGGTCCTAGCATGTATATTTGTCATCTTTTCTAATATTGAACAGTCAACAAAATCAAGAAAGCAAGCACCGTTTGAACTATGAACAAGCATATTCATCACATCGCTTGATCTATGGTTTATGAATCATAAATCAATGAGTTCATAACTCTGTTAATCAGAGTTCGCGGATAAGTTAGAAGGGCTATTTAGCCCTATAGCGGAGTTAGCGACATTAGCGGTAATATTTACGTCGCATCACCTATCTATAATGAGCTATTTGCAACCATGCAAATTGGCAAGAGTAACTCAGGAAACTACCTTATCTTGCGAGAACCACAAGCAAAACTAGAGTTTAGAGAATAAATGTTTTTTTTCATGAAAAATTGACAAAGCTACGGTTTGAAAAGGGTATATACCCACATCAGAATAATACGGAGAGAACAAAAATATGCTAGGGTGATTAAAATGAAGCATGGTAAAAAAAAACTGCACCGCACCTACATGCGTGTGTGCCTCATCGAACATGAATAAAAGCAAAATTGTTTGAAGTAAAATCAAAATTTACAAAAAAAAAGAAATTTATGAATCTTCTGACAAGGCATCTTTTGTTGGCCTTTTTCTTCCACTAAGGGATTTCCGTTTCACCTCTACACCCATGCACCATGCTTTTGTTGAGGGGCAATTGCATGGTTATTCCTGTTTTGAATCTTAATTATGCGTTTGCCCTCATTTTGTCAACTTTGCATCATTGCGCTTGTTTTCATCCAAGTGGTTGTATGGTTGCTCCTATTTTGATGAAAAAAATTACAGTTTTGCCATCAAAATAGGGAAATGGTGCAACAAACTTGGTAAAAGCAGAGGCAATGGTGCAAAGTTAAAAAAACAAGGATAAAATCATAATTGAGGTACAAAGTAGGGACACTCATGCAATTATCTCTTTTATTGATGTGGGTGAATGCTTTATCGAATGTGTGTGCATGGCGTATTCTATAAATTTTGTGGTAACTTAGTGAATCTCAAAATCAGCTAGATCAATCTCTTAAGATGCTCATAGAGACAATGTACATGTTGAATAGAATGTCTACATTGTACTATGGTGTTTAAAAGAGAGAAAAATGCTTCACGTCTGAATCACCACCAAAATAATTTTAATTATTAAATCTTTTAATTGTACAAAAGTCTAACAAATAAGTCGTACCTATAGCAGTGTTAAAAAAATTTGAAACCAAGCCTACTGGGCCACGGATAAAACCAAGTATGCCAAATATTCTATTAGGTAATTATACTCTCCATGCTAATTATAAAATGAATGGAATGGCAAGTTTCTAAACAGAAAATGTTTTTTTTTTAGATGAACAGAAAATGGTATTGACAGAACGATACGGATCAAAATTTTAAATAACCCTCCCCAGTCCCCACCGGCGAGCCCCGGTCGGTCGGTCCAGCGAGGCAGCAACCACCGACCGGCAGGTGCGGTGCAGCCACGGCGCCACCAAACCTCGTTTTGACGTTTAAACCCCACCGCCCGGTGACCGCACCGCCCCTCTTCCCCAACCGCAGGAGCACGTCCATTTCACGTGCCCCTTCCTTCTTCCTTCCCCTTCCCCCACGCCACCGCCCACCGCCCGCCGCCGCCGACACAGGAGCCTCGCCGGCGACACATGGCCACGACGGAGGGCCTGGTGCCCATCACGCGGGCCTACCTCGCGCGCTACTACGACAAGTACCCGCTGCCCCCGCTCCCCGACGCCGCCGTCGACCTCGCCGCCCGCCTCCGCGCCCTGTCCGCCGACCTCGCGGCCGCCGTCGCCCCGGCT